>LRSR01005929.1:0-23089 GCA_001579985.1 Hypsibius dujardini | reverse complement strand
GCGTCCCTCGTTTAACGAATTAACGGACGAAACCGCGGCCTTGTTACTTCTCGGCTCGGCTGATACGTCCGCAAAGCTCGAGGAAACCTACCGCCTTTTTGAGGACCATAACAAGGGCGTGGCTCACAGAGGTCTTTCGGAAAGTCCGAGTATCGACAGCGCAACGACCACCGATCGGGACTCAACTGAATCGTGACAGGAAAACAAAAATTAAAGCGCATCCTGAATCCTTTCCCTTCCCTAAAGGTCTGCGCCTTTGTTGTTTGTTGATTTTTCCGTATTCAAAACTTGGCTCATTAAGGGCGCATCGTGCCGTTTTTCCCCAGTTCGTTGTGGGAGTTAATGTTTTGTATCGGTATTTAAGATGCCCGAGGAACACAATGAATTCCTTACAGCCACACAACATGTTTCCGTTTCCGTCTGACTGCCTTAATCGGGCACAAAGTTCACCGATTATCGAGGACATAATGTGTGCGAAACGATGCTCACGATGACAGCTCATGCTGAGGAATCCCCAATCTCACGACTACACGCTTAGGATCATAATACAAAATAAACCCGGGCCCTGATGTACAGCCTACACAGGGCTGCGGGCATGCAGGGGCACTTGGTGGTTGTTATTTCGGTCTGCATATCACATTTCACTCCTCCACAATTGCAACAGTATTTGCATCACGCAGCTGTAATTACACTGTCTTTATTATTATCCAAGGTTTCACGGCGGAATCCCAACCGTACATCCACACGTCCACCGTCGCGACACTTTGACTGGTCATGATCACGTCTGTTCAAATAGGAACCACATATACAGGGGTAAACCATCTACACGTGACCACTTTTTTATTTCTCCAACCATTTGCTCTGCGTTACTGTACTGCCGCGTTAGCTTCGCGCACTGCAAGAGCATTACTTCGTTATCCTAGCCCGTAGTGTACGTAAGTTCATGCGCGGATCCATAGGTCTAAGTTTACGGTGGGTCTACTTCTACTGCGCGAAGCTAACGCGGCAGTACAGTAATTATTTTCTTCAAATCTGAAAATGAAGTTCAATAGCACAATTAGTTATCGCTTTTAATACATTTTTTCGGTGTCGCAACTTAGACTGTTGCCAAGAACGAGCTATTTTCCCAAATATCTCTACCAAGTTCGGCCAGGCGTCGCGGTATTTTTCAGGCTTTTCACATGTTATAGCAATTTTGTGCTTCAACATGCAAAAAGCATGGTTCTCCGTAATTTTCAGTGGTTTTAACTTGCAACATCAGAAATCGAAAACGTATTCAAACCTCAAGCAGCCCCCAGAGGCTCGTTTAGGGTCCTTACAGGTTGGAACCAAAATTCCTCATGGCAGGGCAAAGGGGTGGGCAAAGGGGCAAAGGGGCAAAGGGCAAAGGGGCAAAATGTTATTTTTTCAAGATTGAACCCAAAATTCGGCCTCTTATCCCTGATCATCTTAGAACTAGTAGGAATGTGGGAATGTGGGAATGTGGGAATGTGGGAGTGGAGGAGGGGTCCTGGTTCCGACCTGTAAGGACCCTAAACGAGCCTCTGCCAGCCCCTATCTATTTGGTTGCTCATCAAACAATTCCAACTGGAATTAAAACTATATGAAGCACAAAATTCCCCATATTTTGAACCATTGCCAAGACTTTTTAAGTCAATCCGAAAACAAATTCATTGTTTCGCCAGAATCTGCTGAAAAGTTAGCACGCTGAGCTTTGCACACGGTTTTGGCGAAATGGTTGGAATTGTGCCGTGGATGATGTCGCAACATCCCAAATCACTCGAAATGCAGGAAACTCATTGCGTTATTGATTTCCAAAATCGGATCTGAAAAAATGTTAAAAATGCGCACTCGTGGAGAATTTGCTAGTTGGTCGCGTGTAAATGGTTTACCCTTGTACTTGGGAATTGGGATACGCTGCATGTCCAAAGATCGCTGCAGCCTGCAGCTCGTGTTACATCTACCGCACGGATACTACTTGCAAGCAACGTGCCTGTCCACGTGGCAGCCAGAATGCCACGCAAACACTGGGGAGCGGGAGCACTATAAAGTAAGTAAGTAAAGCGCCACAAACCACCACACGGAAGGTTATACTTTTTCTACTGTAGCTTCAGTCGATACGCCCTTCGACTATTCCGCAATGAATCAGTCAGATCTCAGACTCCGCGAGCCTGCCCATGCTGTGAACAACGCCACGTTCTTAACGGATCAATCCAGGCAATCTAATCCAGACAATCCAGGGAATTCAATTTTTGGAGAAGGTTCGATGATGTTGCTAGTTGGCCAAATTTTATCGTTTCTGGTTGGAACTCTCGGAATCATTCTGAACGCCGCGGTGCTACTCGCATTCCGCCGCAATCCGAAACTCATCAACGCCTTCACCGTGCACGTACTCAATCTGACTGTCATCAACCTGGTCGCTGGGACGGTCTTCACGGTCCTCATCAAACCGTGCCAGCACTTTGACCAAGCATGTTTAAGCATTCGAGCCAACTGTGCGGTTTACCGATTCTGCGTCTTTAACGCGGCCTACATGATCATCCACCAACACCTGGTGATCTGTCTGGACCGTTGGGCCGCCCTCGTGGCGCCGGTGTGGTACCGTCAAAAGACTGTCAGACACGGCTGGCTTGCGACCTTGGGCTGCACCCTTTCCGGGGTGACTTGGAGCGTGGCCATTATCGGCTTTGAGTTCGCGATCACTTTACCGCCCAATGCGTACTGCAAGTATCCTATTCAGACCGTCATCCTATCGATTGCGGTCGTGTGCACAGTCATGGTGCCGCAAGGGTTCATTTATATTAGCTACCCGGTGCTGTTGTACTTGGTTTGGCGGAAGAAAGGTCTACGTTGCCACGGGGTGAGCGGTCGCCCCACTCCTGTAGCGCTGGTTCCACAGGCGGAGTCGGAAAAGGGGAAAGATTCACTGTCGATGCATAGACCATCGTCCAGCTGTTCCTCGGCAGAAAGTAGGTGTAGCGGGAAGCGGAACAAGAACAGCGCAATGGTGGCCTGTTTGACCTTTGCACAGATGCTGCTGTGGTTGCCGAACACGGTGGAGGCGTGGGGTCGGGTGGAGTATTTGTCGGGGGACGGAAAAGATTTAGCGATCGCCTTGAAGCTCATGTGTAGTTTGCTGTTGTTGGTAGATCCCTTAATTTACTTAGCCTTTTTGCCTCGTTTGCGTAGAGCCACGTTCGATATTCTACGCATAAGTAGAAGCGTGAGCTATTCATAAGACAGTCATTGAGTTCAAGATACGGAGTCTGTGCGTATATAGAAACACATTTGGAGCTGTGTTTTTTTAGTATGACAAAAATGGTTCATTGTCGTGATATACTGCCGCAGTGCAGTGAAATGGTCTTTCATCTGTATGGCTATATAAACGATTGAGCACACCGGTGTTTGAGGGATTGATCGTATTACACGCGTGGCCAAAAGCTAGCCCTGACCACGTTCAAGACATATCAATTTCCTCTGCCGAGCAAACGAATCAGTAGGAATAAAGAGGATCTGAACTCGGTCAGTGCACGGTGTTGATTATGTCTCTACATCAGTATATCGCCTACAGGAGGCTGACAATTAGTTCAATTAGTAAAACTAGTTAGCTTTCTAAGTCCAGTAAACAATAATTAGTTAATAAAACTGAGGCTGCCTAGTGGTCTTTGTAACTAAAACTTTTAGTTCAGTTGTAGTCCACATAAGATGTCTAATTTTTATTTTCTCACTTAAATTTATAGTGACTAAATTTTCTAGTTCAGTAACCGACACAAAATGTTATACAATCAGCGTTTTTAGTTTTGTTTTAGTTTAGCTTAGTTTTACTAATCCTAATAATGATACTACGCAGTACACACTACGCCATTTAGCTAGTATAAAAACGTGCCAAGAATATAATCGTTCAACGACTGTGCCCATTCAATGTCCAGGGAGACTACATGCCACAGATCACACACACTAAAGAAGTGCATGCCGTTTTGTGAAATGGGAAAAAGTTTCCCTGCCCAAATATCGCAACTCTGTTCTCTAAAAGTACTCGTACTGAAAGATATGGATTATTTGGGTATAGTTTGGATCGAAGGAGATAATGGGAATAAAGTGCACATGGTTTGGAAGGGGATGATAGAGATAGTGTTTGGCATAGCCCTGGCATCAGTTGGAGTTGAGGATAAAGAGCCATGACTGAGCAGGCACAATCAACAATCACTTGTTTCACCGAGACGGCGAATCCTCATCCGGGCACTCTTCTTGTAATCGTTTGGGCGGAGCGGTGGTCGGTTAACACTTCAACAAGTCAACTGCTCAGACAGGTGGATCCTTTCACTGAAATATTCCATACTGAACATCCAGTTGTTCGTTATACAAGCAGAAGTAACCATCATTATAATAATAATAAAAATTAAAGAGACACGTACGGCGATTTTATTCGCCGTATCGTCGGGATACGAAATGATTCGATTAGGGGTATGCGGGGCTCATTTTTTTATTACCAAACACGAACATATTCTGATTCCTATCCATATCTGATTCTCACCCCCTTGGCCTTAGGGTGAGGAGTCCTGGTTCCGACCTGTAAGGACCCTAAACGAGCCTCTACCCACACGTACCCGAGGTCTAACGAGTCGTGCTCCCCGCACATGGCTGACGAAGAACGTGCTAGAGCCGGTTCAAAACATCCCTTTCAGGAAAAAACGCGCAGAATTAGTAAAACAACAGATTCGAGTAGACATCCCAACTCAACTAGCACTTCGTATTGGTACCGTACCTCGTGGGACGGCTTTCGATTTCAGGTTTTCCTACTTGAATGTTAGATAATTAAATCGTTTAGTTTTGTTTTCTACTTAGTCATCTAAAAAAAACTAAAATCAAGAAAAGTTGATCACTAAATGTTTTAGTTTAGTTTTAGTTAAGTTTTTGGGTGCACACCCGGAAAGTATCTGTGCGTACCGTACAATGTACTGTATGTTTTACCACCCTGCAAAAGTACATTGTTCAGTCATGAGATCAAGCCAGATTTAAATTACCTAAATCTCTCAAGAATTTTAGGTGGTTTTAAAGCGATTTCTAACTTTGAATTTCTATGCAGTCAATCAATCTCTCGAACACACAGACAGCCATGCAAACAGGTTGGAAATTAATTGCAAGAAAACAACACTGCAGATGAATTTAAAAAAAGTCGAGGATTAGATTTCATACTGTAGGAATAGGAACAGTAGTAGGACTGCGGTAACAGGAACACCTGCCCCAAGAAGATTGACCAATATGGATGCTGTTAGGTCTACCAACTGGAAGTTGGATAGTTAACAAGTTTATTAGACTGAAATAGAGAAGGGTAGAGATAACTGAGGGAAAGGGAAAAGGAAAGTGTATCCAGAAGTGGTAAAAGGCATTATTATATACTGTACGGCAGTGATAACTATACGTAAAAGTGAACTTAAATGGCCCACACAGCTGAATTGCGTAAAAGTAATCAAATGTGGTAGCAGAACAGTGTAGATCAGATACTTCACTGAAAGCAGTATGGATAGGGTAAAGAGCTATAATGATTGGATATGAGGACTTGTTGAGTGAGGACCAACAGCAGAGTCCAGATTCTTTTACCAGATGAGACATTCCGGAAAAGATTTATCCCCCTAAATCTAGTTAGGCGCCATGCACATATTACGTAATCAAAAAGAGACCTTTTTCGACCACGCACCTAAATTATACTGTAGGGCGGGGCCTATCTCCTGATGAGTAATCAAGGGTCAGACCACCCGCCTACCCTCCTTTGATTACGTAATATGTGAATGGCGCCTAGACCGTTTGAATTCTTAGTTGGCCCCGCCCTTAATTGCAACGTCTCTTGGCCCATTTGTCGAATTTCTGTGCTATGGCTTATTCATGCCTGAAAAGAAGACTGGAAGAAAGGAAAGAGGAAGTACAACTGTCTCTAGAACTAGTAAAACCCATGATTATATAGTAACGTGTCAACTACTGCAGAATTCCAATCAACTGGTGCCGATTCTTGACCGCCCCCAGTAAATTAGTTCCAACGGGCCGAAAACCCTGAAGTGCTTCAATCAAAAAATCAATCACCCGATTCTCATTCAATTTGTAGCGAGAATATAGGCAATCACGTCCGTGCAGTCTTGTGGTCTACTATGTCTGCAACCAGTCAGCTTCGGTTTCTTTTGACTGAGCTGATTGCGCAAAAGCACCAGTTGATCGGAATTCTAGAGCACCGAAATGATGATAAATAGCACATACATCAGAATTACAAACAAGTATTTAGCTTCAGCAGCAAAACAGGGTTAACAAGGTAGGTAGAGTTACTAACTAAGCAAGGTACCAGCGAGTCAAATAGCTATCATGAGTGGGTACGAGGACTTGTTGGTCGTGATCCAACAATGCTTTGGCAGAAAATAGGAAGAATGTTAACAAACACAAAACAGCAACAGGAAATCTTATGCCACACCAGCGTTTGGAGATTTGGCAGAGGAGCACATAGAGCCCAAGTCGAATGGATAGGTGCGAGAACGGGTAACTTCCGTAAGGGCAGTTTGTTCAGTTAGTCTAGGCCATAACGGGAACTGCAATCAGGCCCTTCCCTCCCAGATGCTCTCGGTAGCTGTAGACAGCGACCAAGGCCAGAATCTGCAATCAGAAAAATATTAAAGAAAGCACAATTGCCTAAATTATCAACAAAGAAAAGTGATCGATCGATCAATCAATCGACCTGACAAGGAACAATCAGCCAGTCAACTAGGCAAGGAGCAATCAATCAATCAATCGACACGACAAGGAACAATCAATCAATCATAAATCAACCAGACAAGGGACAATCATAAATCAACCAGACAAGGGACAATCAATCAACCAGGCAAGGAGCAATCAGTCTATCAATCAATCAATCAATCAATCAACACGACAAGGAACAATCAATCAATCATCAATCAACCAGACAAGGGACAATCAATCAACCGGGCAAGGAGCAATCAATCAATCAACCCGACAAGGAACAATCAGTCTATCAATCAATCAAGGAACAAACTGCTCACGTACGTCGCCGAAGATAAGAACTCCGAACAGAATGATGTTGATCAGCATGCTATTCTCAATGTTGGGATCCTGGTCGGACGGCATCTGTGAACAATAAAGAATTAGAAAAAACACGAAGAAATGATTATTCGATGATTTCCCCTTCCCCCCAAAAAAATCCGCGAGAAAATATCGACTGCGCAAACTTCGCAGGGAATCACTCAAATGCGACATTCCTCGCATGACATCTTACCCGCCAGTAAGGGTCGATGTCGTTGCGGTGCGTGTACCAGGCAAGATTCCACAAGACGAAGGCGATCTGATACAGAATGTACACCACGAAGATGAGGATCCAAACGAAGAGCAGCTGCACGGATTTCTGCAAGGAGAAGGAAGATATCATTAGGCGCTGCACGGATTTCTGCAAAGGGGAAGGAAGGGTATCAATAGACGCTTTCCCTGCGAAATTTGATCCGGAAATCAAGGAATTTCTACAAGTTCCATCTAAAGTCCCATCTCAAGCATAGCATATGGTTCGCGGTGGCCCCCAGATTAATACCATGGGGAAATCGATAAATCTCACTTGCACAGCACTTGCACAGCACTTACGCGGAAGAGTCCAATCAACAAGCAGATCGCGGCGAAGAAGAGGAACACGGAGAAGATGAATGAGATGATGCGACTCCATTGCAAATACTCTGGCGCGTAGACTAAGTCGCGGACGTTGAAGACCAACAGCAACCCCGCCAGAGCCTAGAAAATGAACGCAAGAAAGGGTCGTCAATATAAATTCTGAGTTCTGCCATTTTTTAAGCGGAAACTGATGAGAGGCGAATGGAGGAAAATTATGAAGGGCAGCCGTGCCCACCCCTCGAGTCTTTCAACACAGGGGTGTAGAACAAAGCCACGCCTCCTAAGATGAAAAATTAAATCCTCACTCCGGCCGTGACTGGAAAAAATGGTTGCTTACGAATGTGTAGAATGCGACGAAGAGGCAGCCGGTCTTCAGGGAGCAAAGCAGGCAGTTCTTAAGGAGTCCCATGTTTTGCGGTGGTGTGTCCACTGACGTGGCAGGAATAAAAGTTCCGCTTCCGGGATGTGGGATTTTGCAGGAGAGAAACTGCTTGACCGATGGAGAAGTCGCAATCGCAAAATGGCAAAATGCGCTTGCCTGAAATGTTGATACAATCAGTAGAGTGGAAACTGCCATTTGGAAACGATTGCGCTAATTCGGACCAGCTTATGTTTCACCTAATACCCATAACTGTGAGTAGGAGGAGCGCCTACTATTCCTTAATTGAGCCTGTCAGTGCTATACGTAGCGGAAATAGTCGTGCCAATTTCTTCCCCAAGTTCGTGCGCTAGAGAAGCCACATTGACATTCTCCCGATCCCCGCGCCCCCTGGACTCAACAAACTCTTGCGTTCTTGAGCCGACCGCAAAATATTCCATCATTACCAGAACATCTTAGCCAGTGGATAGAATAGGAGAAGCACACTCGCCAAATTTATCAGAATTAGAACACAGGATCATCTGGAATGTATGTTGGCAAGTAATGGAAGTTTGAATGTTTAGTACATCTTCTGGAATCTCTCAGGAGTAATAGACACAAAATACCGCTCATAAAAAGAAGCTATTAAGAACGGATAGTACAGCTGCAAAAGCACGACAGGAGACACAGTACACGCATAGACGATTAGGAGTTCGGAGTTGATCCACCCGGAGTTGGAGTGGAATTGGAGTGGAATTGGAGTGGAGTTGGCCCGGAATTGGAGTGGAATTGGAGTGGGATTGGCCCGGAGTTGGAGTGGAGTTGGCCCGGAATTGGAGTGGAATTGGCCCGGAGTTGTGGAGTTGGAATTGCTTTTTCCCGGAGTTGCACATCTCTGGTTGGGATTATGCACTACTGCATTTTATTGTGAAAATCTTCACGGTAAAATCGAGAAACCGCCGACATGTTGTCGTTGACTGTAGACTGCCAGCAAGCAGAGAATCTGGAATAAAAAACGCCAGGACACATCGATCAACAACTTTAGACAATGCCAAAGCTATGCAGTGGCGTACATCTGTGGAACGATTTCTTGAGGAAAAACGTTAATCGGAACACATGTTACTATGCCGATGTACCGAGTAAGGTTTTTCGTCGAGAGATCGTGCCACAGCTGTATATACATATCTGTATATAAGGGATGGCCATGCAAAGCATGACAGCCCTATCGCGGTGCACCGCCGCGCGGCGCGGCGTGCAATGCGCAGTGCGAATTTCCGCGCTGCGCCGCGTGGAAAATTGTTACTTTTTGCCGCGCCACGCGTGGAGTTCGAGTCGCGCCGTTCCGCGCCTCTTTTGAAGGAAACTGTCAATTTTCGTATCAAGTTAGTATAGAATCACAATTTTTTCCTCAAATTTTCTAAGCCTACGATTTAAAAAAAAGTAGTTTTAATGTTTATTGCCACTTGAGAGCAGACTTAATAATAAAGCTAAAGGCACTTTAATTTGCTTTAGGCCAGGGGTGGGCATGGGGGCCAGGGGGTGGGCCCCCTGGCCCACCCCCTGGCCCCCAAGCAAGAGTTATCAAAAGTTGGCGCCAAATCTATCGCAAAGTTTCCCCTTTCCCATCCCATGGTGGACCGATGAGATGCGGGATGGGAAGTTGTTCCCCCATGTGGAAGTCAAGCCTGGCTAAGTATGCACACTTGCATGGGTCAAACTTACATCGACGAAGAACAGCAGTCCGAAGATAATCATGTCCGCCAGAATGGAATCGTGTATTCTGGCGTCAACCTGCGTTTGATTAATTTGATCAGACACGAATTTGCCGATCACGTTATCCAAATTTATCTGCGTGCTTTACTTTCGGTTGTGGTTATTAGATTTCGGCGCTTACCCAATCGTACCGGTACCGGTGAATGTTATACGCGACGTTGGCGAGTGACAATATGGAGTAGATGAAAAAGATGACCAACCACACACCCATCAAGTCCGCCCGATCCTGAAGAAGGTACCCCGCATGGTGTCAAGTCGTTTACGATCGAGGAAGTGTCAAAGTCACAAAACACTGCAATTACTCAATTAACCTACCCGAGCAGCACCTCGAAAGAGACATAGACTAGCCAGTATCAGCAATCCCGCAAACACGAGGCTCGTATAATTCGGCCATACGACGTAAGCATTTCCGACCACTACCACGTCGTTGACGTTGAAGATGAGAAGGAGCACGGCTAAGAACTATAACAAGTCCACACCAAACACCGATCAGGGGGAGAGGGTTAAAAGACCGGCACATTAAAGGCTAGAAAAAGGGTTTCCCTTAGAGAAGATCTGGCACAACTAAACTGAACTAAAACTTTTTGGAACTAGTTTCTTGGCATTAAATTTTTAGACTGCTAAATAGTCTTAACTAAAAGTCCAGTTACTAAAAATTCAAGTGGGGAAAGGTGAGAAAAATTAAGTTAGTATGGCTAAAACTAAACATAAATTAGTTATCAATATAAAATAAAATAAAATATTTGTAATAATAATATTTTTTATTTTTTATTTAATTTTAGTTGATCAGGAAACCAGCTGATTGGCTTATTTCAGCTTTTCCTACCATCATTTCCACTCACCATTGTATAGGCTGCAATGAGAACACATCCCGTCTTCAGGGTACAACAAAAACAGTCCGACATTAGCCGTGCCATTGTTTTGCCTTGACAGGAAGTCTGGTGCAAATACAGCAAGCCTTGTCAGTAGAGAGCAGCCTTTATTTTGTCCTTCACAAATTCGACGGTAGAGAAAACCGAAATCAGCTTCAGGCAAAGGAAAGATATTTGACACGCACTGAATCATGAAATGTTTTTCTCCGAAGTTTACGCTGAGTCGTCAGAATCGCATTTCATCGTCTATGAGAAATCGTGTTTGAATATGCAATATACTTTATAATAAGCAGTCTTGATGGATGAACGTTAGCGAACCTGAAGTGAATGACTTTTGCCTTTTTTTTCTACGGCGCAATGTGCAAGTCGGTCGCGGCTTGTGCGATGCTGCGAGTGGAAGTTCCCCGCCGGGAAGATCCTTTATGCGAATGGCGCATCGGCGAATTCGGAACGAGCTTGCGCGCCCGATTAGATTAAGACTCGATCAAGGTCTGGTCGTTCGAATCGTAAACAAATCCTGCACTGTACTCATAATTGTAGTGAAGTGCATAACAGTACGAGGTAAAGGCCGTTAACCAGGCCGCTTTTAGAAATCGTAACTTAACCAGGCCGGTTTTTTCAACGTTCATTTCCCGACGCTGCAATGCTGCCATGCCATAACAGATGGCTTGAAAACATTCAGAAAACATTCTCTGACCCATTTTAGTTCGTTCCTAAGCCTCACGGTTCGAATTCGAATCCAAAAAAAGGAAGAGAAGAATCTCAATGGAGAAGTGGGCAAGTAGTCCGGTAGAGGCGCCACTTCGGTTCCATTTCCCTGGGTTGACTTCGCAAAAACGGCTTATGCGCCACATGTTGGCCTGCAGGCCTGGTTAAGTTATGATTTCTAAAAGCGGCCTGATTAACGGCCTTTACCTCGTACTTGTGCCTTGAAAAAGGTATTACATGCATCACTTCGTGCAGTGCTTGTAACTTATGTAACATGTATTGCGAATAAAGATGAGCAGAAAGATGTTTTGGGAAAGCGAACGGAATAGTCAGCCAGTATCGCATAGAATCGTACTCGTATGCTTGTTGGAGCGATTTTCAGAACTGACCGGTCACTCCTCCCGCGACCTCTAAGCTTTTTGTCTACTAATACAGTCCTAATTGATTCCAAATTATCTTCAAAAGGGACATTTTCAATTATTTGGCGAAGTGAATATATAATATATGCTGCGGTCGTATTGTACACACTTGGCCACAATTTTGGGTGGTCCCGAACTCTGCAAAGCGCTGCCTGGGCGTCTGGAGACGGTTACCAAGAACAAGGGCGCCCGGACTCATCAATAAATGTGCCAAAGTCTTGTTGTTGAAATTAATGATAGTAATGTCTTTTCTGTTGGGAATTTCCGGTTAAAATAGTTTTTTTTTATTGAAAGTGGAATTTAGAATTTAAAGCAGCTTGCTCAATCTAATTTTTCCGCTGGGCCGGACATTAAATGAAAGATTCAGGAAAAAGCAGTGATAAGTTCTAGCCAAAAATGGCTCACACTCAGACCACCCTGATTGCTCGAAATCTGCCACCCAAAATTGTGGCCTTGAGTGTACGTCTTCATCGGTGATTCAACTTTAAGTATTCAATTCAATAAAGTAGACTTATTGTATATGATTTGGTGGCGAGCTGCACTGTATCTGGAGCGAGAGAATCAGTTGTGTGATTTCCGATTGAGTAATATTCTAAACTGTGTAAGGATGATGAATTCTGATTGTAAATATGCTGAAATTTCGTATAAACCTCAGTTTTAACAGTTTTAACCTTTCCTACTATTTTATCTCTGTTTTCCGATATTAGGCAAAAAACAACGTTATTGTTGATAAAAACGTTATGAGGACCTATTATTGGTCTTTGCTGATAAAGATAAGCAACATCAGTACTAGCAAGACAGCCCTGATCGCCAGTGTCTCGAAACAGACCAGGGAAATGGAGGCTATGAATGCTGTAGCCATGTCTCAGAGATAGCTTAGCCGGAGTCGTATACTTGATGGATACTCTAATAATTTGTACCGAGGGTTGCGATTTTCCCTTTTTTGGTGGTCGAATTTCCATTACTCGGGTATTTTTGAACCGCGCGATAAATTTACCTTGCAAAAATATGTTCAAGGGTGGACCATCTCTTCTATGGCCAATTTTGCTTCGTGGGAGTAATCCTGAACCGGGCGAGTAAATTTATCATATAAGTATGACTACCCTTCCGGGTGTTTTTGCCATGGAGGGTAAAAATAACGAAATCTAAGAGGTTCATTTGGCACAATATATTTATACTTCTGGTTACACTTTCTATTGCACCTCTCGCTATACATCCGCACTGTTTATTAGAATTGGGGATAGTGAGTCTAAAGATACGCGTAATCTCCACCAGAGGGCCCCGTACGTAAAATGTTTCCGGTTCACTGTTCTATAGAATGGCACTCGAGTGCGTATGTCATCAAGCATGTACACGAACAGATCCAAATGATCAATCGTATTTGACCCTTGTGCCCTTGTGTAAGCTTGTTACCGTTTGCAGTTTAGGTTTTTCAATTTCTGTGATCAGTGTGCGGTCGGGCGTGACGCCTTTAGCATACAAGGCGTGGCATTCGCAAAAAAGTGTTCTCAGAACAACTGTCACACAACTTTTTTTGGTGCTACGTATTTGTATGTGTACTATTTATACATACGCATACATGTTACATATAGAGAGAGAGACCGAATCACCGCGCATGTGCGACGCGATAAAAAGGTTTCCTCCACGGCCAATACACGACTAATCGGGGGTCGATATACAAACGCCTCATAGTCCCTCTTCCGTACAAACCGCGAGCTCGATCGATGAGGTGTTCCCGCGTGAATCGCGCAATGAGGGAACAATGTCCCGCTGTGTGCGAGGTGGGGAAACAGGTGAAAAGCGGAGAGTGGGAGCAAAAGGCTATTTAATTCGCTACAATTAAGTGCCCTTTCAACTGCCTATCAAATTTCCAAAGTCCACAGACGCCTTTATGTACTGACAGCAGCAGCAGCAGCAGTAGCGGAGAGCAGGGACGCGAACGGGAGAGCACTCGACGCGCGTGTTTGTCAAAATCAAACCGATCAATTTTACGCCCGCTGATCTGCATATACATATACACCCGTACACGCATGTATTGTATTGACATTCGCGATTACCTCGATTTTGCAGCTCGTTAAAAGGTCCTCCCCCCTCTACCCTACCCGAACATATACACGCTCTCACGCCAGCAACTTCCCCGGGAAGCTGTAACATATGTTTTTTCCCGTATACGCACTTCCATGCATCGTCCTTTCTGCGCTCATCTTTTTTCTCACCTACCGTTTCCTCGCCCTGTTCTACAGCCCTATCGCTATACAGATCCACATTGTGGTGGACTACGGGACTGCTGCTGCTGCTGTTACGATGGCCTCCAAATCTGGTGACCCTTTGACGTCGTCGTCCTCGACGAAGACTGCGATGGAAACGAAATCCATTCAGGAGCGGCGGTTGAACGGTCTGGCGCCAGTTGCGGCGCCGCGGGCTCATTACTACCAGCAGCGCCAACCGCGGAAGGTGCTGGAGAGCACATCTAGTAACTCCAGCCACCCGGACCATCATGACCATCAGCCGGAGCAGGCTACTGTGCGGGAGCACCAACCCTTTGACGCTTCCAATGACGCGAAGGCTCTCTTCAAGGCCATGGAGGGCTTAGGTATAGTCATCGTGTTTTTCCGGCTACTTTAATATTTTGTTTGCTGCGGTGATCTCTGAAAACCAGTCGTTGGACATTTCTATCGAATCAAAAAGTGTACTTTTCTCTGGCAGCTAATGAAAAATTGTTAAGACTGCACATTTACAAATTTGTTTGAAAAATTGCACATTTTTTTTTACTAAGCAATGCCTCGAGAATATGATGCCCTTGTGAGCGATTTTATATCGAAATAAAAAAAAGATATTCTTTTTCTGCAAACTAATGAAGAAGTTATGAAGATTAACTATTGCAACTGAGATGTTATTAAGCAATGCTAGACGACCGCCTTCAAATGACACGAAATGAAAGTGACCTTTTGGAAGTGTCTCACACAGAACTTCTCTGTGTGTGGATACAGGAACGAACGAGAATAAGATTATTGACCTTCTGTCGAAACGATCAATTGGTCAACGACTGGAAATCCGCGTGGCGTACAAAACTCTGTATGGAAAGGTGAGCCACTTCCTGAAGCAACACGGTGACCTGACCGGGATGTTGATGCAGGATGCAGGATGTTGATGATGATGATGATGATGATGATGATGACCGCCAATTCGTTTCACGTTAAAGGCTGCATGTATTTTCTGTTAGGACATCATCAAGGCCTTCAGAGGGGAATTAAAGATCATTTTCAGCGGCCACCTGGAAGACGTAATAGAAGCACTGTTTAAACCCCCTGAGGTCTACGACGCAGAGCTGATTCATCATGCTATTACCGTAAGAGTGTCGGCAATACTGTCGGTTGTCTGGATTATCAAATGCAGGCATGAAAGTCCACCTTTCATTCATAATAGAAGCAATGTCATGACTTTGAGGCAGTTTTTAGTCATGCAGACTAAAACAAGTGTACAATATAAATGTACTAACCTTAGGGGAATGCATTTGTAGGGATTATCGACGGATGAGGACGCTTTGATTGACATTGTTTGCAGTCGGAGTAATGCAGACCTCGAGGGAATTCTTAAGACCTACAAGCAATGTACTCAAATCATATCGTAACGCCTACCTCAAACTTCGCAACGATTCCGCAGTGACGGAAGGGAATCAACTCTCGCATTTTCTGTTTCAGTGTACCAGAAGGAATTAGTTGCCGACATTCAAGGCCACGTCCATAGTTCAGTGGCCTTTAAAAAGTTATTAATCGCACTCTTAACGGTATGCCTTAAAAGAGAAGGGACCCACTTTAGGTGAAATCTTGCGAGTTTATCTTCTTTTTTCACCGTAAGTGTACTACTTTATTGTTATTATTTTCATTAAAAAAAGAGCATTCCAGATCACTATTTTTTTAAACGAAAATCCTCCGAAATGGAATAAAACGTGGACTGTCAGTGTAAACTGCAACTGACTATTGGATTGTCTTATTGTGATTGCAACCGATTTAGTAACCACACATGCGATGAAGAACCAGCAAGATTTCTACTTCCAGAGGATGGGTCCCTCCCTTCCCTTTTTAGCCTGAGAGGTCATCATCAGTCGTCAGTGTAGAGTAATCTGTGCATGCCCTTACTTTCCAATCAGGGAACTAGAGATGACGACACGCAGGTCAACACCAGTCAAGCCAAATGGGACGCCAGAGCCATGTACGACGCAGGACCCAAACACTGGGCCAAGGATTCGACCTTCGCGCCGATCTTCGCAGACCGCAGTTACGCCCACCTAAAACTAGTCTTCACAGAGTTCGAGGAGATGGCCGACACAGACATTGAGAAGGTGCTCGGGAAGGACCTGCATGGGGACGTTGGCCATCTACTTGAGAGCCTTGGTAAGAACAGTCCAAGGCAGTTTTCTTAAGCAAGAAACATTTCCGGACAGTCCAAGGCAGTTTTTCTAGGCAAGAAACATTTCCGGATAACGATCTTGTTTTGCAGCGAAATTCGCCAAGCATAAGGATACTTATTTTGCCGAGCTTCTCCACAAGTCTATGAAGGGTCACCTTGGAACGAACCACAAAGCGCTGATCCGCACAGTGGTGTCACGCTGCGAGAAGGACATGGTCCCCATCAAGGAACGCTTCCAGGAGCAGTACCACAAAAGCCTTGGTTCGGCTTTAGAGGTATGCGAGTCCTCCCGAGGAAATACCGTTCCCGCCTTTTTCGATGTGTTAATTAATCGTCCTTCTTTTTGGATGACATTTCAGGCTGAAACGTCAGGCCACTATCGAAATATTCTGCTCGCCCTTACCGGATGCCACGACGAACTACGGAAACACGATCCCGCACACATTGCCTGAACAGTCAGCCTTGTAATACCCAGCCTCTTATCGTACCTGCTGTATAACTGTGACGACCTATCTCCGTCCAGCCTTTTGTGTGACCCTGATCACAAATCTACGTGAAAGAATCGATTTTGTCAAATGGAAATGTCCTTCAAGTGTTTACTAATTCTTCGCGCAATAATCGATTCACTCGAAATTGTGCGGGCTGAACAATCTCTCTCGTGAGTGAATAAGTTTCGTACGCCTTTATAGTGACTAGTGAGTGTGCTCGAACGACAGTGCAGCGTATGCCGAAAATAGCGGAAACGTCGAACAACGCGGAAAGGATACGGCGAGACCCAGTCGGTCTCCGGGTTCTCCAGAAAATATAATTGAAAATGTTTTAAATGCGATTTTTCAAAGTTACAATGTTGGTTTTGGCAGAACCAAGGGGCATGTCCCCATCACCAACACCAACACCAAACAAGGAGCTTTTCGAGGGGAAGCTGAACCTTTGGCTCAGATTTTGAACCCACTCGAAGCGTTCGACCTTTGCGAAGAAGGTCTTCTGGCTAAACGATCTTGAGGGCAGAATCGGCCGTAGAGGAATGGGTTGAACTTGCCGTTCCAGGGTCCGCGAGCCCAAATCTTGGTGTTGTTGATTCTTCGACGTGGAGAACAACGTTGGCTTGCATGACGGCATTTCTGAAGCAAAAACACCCTTTAAAGGTCTAAAAAATAATAATAGGGATCGACCACTCAGCTGAAGTTGAGATGTGTGTGCATTTCAATCTTGATTGGAATTAGAGATAAGGAGTGCAAAAAGCACGAGTTCGTCAACTATTTCTGTTTCGATTGTATATGTACTGCAACGATTTGGCATAAAACTGGCCGTACCTTCAGTAAACGTAAGGAGCGGCGGAACGACTTCCCGTTTGCTGCCATCCGCACCCTCATTCAAGGTCACCTTCCAGTTCCTCCCCTGTGTCGGTCCACTTCGAACTGCCGCACGAGCACTTCCACTCCTCAGGTCGACGCTGACCCTGGCCGGGTCGGCACTGAACGAAACACGTGATAACACCTTGCCCTCCTGCAACTCCTGCAGAGTCCGATCCGCCGTGCGAAAAGCCAGCTCAATCCCGCTCGACTGCGCCCCCGTCAACGTCACCTCATTGGGCTTGTACGTCATCCGCTGTTTCAGCACGTCCAGATCCTTTCGAATTACCTTAACTGCAGACTGGTAGAACTCCACACTGCGAAGTGGCTCGGTCTTGCCGTCCAGCAGGGTCTCACAATCACCTCCAAAGCTCTCCTCGTACACGTGGTAGTCGAAATTCCGCTTCGTACAGAAGGCCAGCGTTTGGAAGAAGGACATGCGAGCCTTGGCAATCGACTCACAAAAACGCGCCACTGTCGTGGCAAACAGAACGGACAGGTGGTGCTGTGTGGCTCGAATGAAACGAAGCAGGAAGCTCTTCTGCTCCAGAAGGGATGGCGGGGTGAATACTTGTAGTTTCACAGGCGGGGAAGCATGCAAGCGACCAATGATGCCTTCGATGTCGGAGATGACGAAGGTCTGCAGGCCTGTTCCGTTGAAGGCTTGGGAGACTTCCTGCAGGCATTGCACGATGATCTCTTCCGGGTCGTCTGACCGGGTCGTCTTCCGGGTCATGGTAGTGGTGGTGGATAACGATGACGGGGGAGGCAGTTCGACGAGGCAGTCGACAGGATTCTCTTGAGGGCTTACTGGGCATTCTGACCACATTGTATATGTGGATGTTGAAGTTTGAAAACTCTTAATGGTTTAATGATCCTGGTCTGGGATATCTACAATTTTACACGGAACAAGCGTTCGAGCATTAGAGCAGACTGTGATAAAACGTTCTTGCAGTGTACTGGTAATTGACGTGTGCAAATGGCTACGCTGGCTTGCGTGCGTGTTCGATTTCGTTGGCTAGGAGACTTAAACTTTTCAGTTTAGTTTAGTTCAGGTTAGTTTAGTTCAGGTTAGTTTTGCGCGTAGCGCCATCTTTAGTGGATTTTTCCTTCGTTCTTCTCACTGCAGTGGTATTGAAGGAAAAATGTATAGCTCTGAGCAGTTTTTACCACCGTACCTTAAGAATGCCAGGAGTTGCAAACTCCCTGGCATGCTTAAACAGGATCCTCAATATGGTAATGCTTGAAATCTTACGGAAATCTCCCTGGGACGGTGGAGTTACGATTCTATATGCAATGACGTACACTTGAGATATCATAGTGATGCATTAAATGATATTGAATGATTCAGGAGCCATTGCTGTACAAACTGTGTGTTGAAGCGTCAAGTTGCTCTTTTCGACTGCCAATTGGTCGCGGCGCAGCCACCAATGGGCGTGGGGTGCTTGATTGGTTGATTGACAGTTACTACGCAATTGCAACCGAATCATGCCAACACTACTTGTGTGCACTGAATTATACATTCTGACGGCTATTTTGAGTGCTATCGTAGGCGGTGTGACGACATCGATTATACTTCTGTAGCGCAGCTTGTTACTACTGCATGTGCATCTTTCGACACCCATACAGCTGACTAGCACAGCGTCTAATCATGTCGTCTTGTGTCTCACCCAAATTGCTGGTCCATTTATCCGGCACTCCACCGCCGTTATCGGCTTCCTTGACGTGAATGTATATCACAGCGGTACCATCTTGCCATTTTACCGTACGCGTAGATATGGTAAACCTAAACAAACCATACTAAACAAAAAACTAAAATTTTGTGAAATTCCATAAAAGATTTCGTCAAAAGATTTGTGTAGTCTTGCGGTTGCTTTCCGGGAAAAGGTTTAACAGCTAATAATTTAAGCGGGAAAAACTATAATCTTTATATCAATCCATGAACATGAAATTAAAACTCCTGATCTCTGAAAAAGATTAGATTAAGATTAGATTAAGATTAAATTTGTAAAAAAATTATTTAGTCAGCTAGTTTTAGTTTTTTCAATCACTGCTCTCAACGACTGCGGTGGAGATGTTGGAAGGGACGCTTTGTGTATCATTTTTTTGGAACAATCAGTTAAGGCCCGCCCATCCGTAACATTCGACCAAACAGCTTGAACAACCACGCCCTCGTCTATCCCACACAGGCGCAGCGGAAATGTCTTTGCTTATTTACATCAAAGCCACGTCCGAGGAATACCCCATCCCGCACGAGATAATAAAGAGATTGTAATTTCCTGAGAAGAGAACAGCGGTATTGATTCCTCGCTTTCTTTCATACACTGCCCATCCACAAAGAGCTCCAAGGTTCAATCCTAATGGGTAAAGCGGATGCAACCCGCCAGGGCAATAAACAACATCAGCGGGACATTATTAATCCTGACGCATCAGCGACGCCTGCATGTCCAATCGATCAACTCGAAAAGAGATAGACAGACAGACAGACAGACAGACAGACAGACAGACAGACAGAGGCCAGGCTGAAACCCGCACAGGAAGTTTTCGGGGACCATATATACCCCAAACACAACTATAAAGAAACCCTAGACATGTCAATCGTTGTCGGCTCCAACTGTCGGCTTTGGTAATGTTCACAAACAGTCTACACGTTGCTGACTGACGCTTCGTTTGTGTCTGGCAATCATCTGACTATGAGCTTACTTTATTTTTGGGGCGATCACAGTGTCTCTCACAACTCTCAATCCGTTTTGTTCGGCCACATCTCAAGAACTCTTGCAAGGATTACACGTCCCTGTTGAATCTCGGGACACCATGAATGGCTCCTGGATCAGAAAGATCTTCATGGCGAATCGATTCAAGAGAAGATTGAACAGTTCCCTGACGCTCCCGGATCCACCGTCTGAGCTTGTCAAAGTCAGTTGGTTCACGCTAAGCATGCTGGTGTCGTTTTTCGGAAGCATTTTGCTGATCCTCCTTCTATTCCACATCGTTCGAACCAAGCTCACCGGATCGACCGTTCTCATTGCTCACCTTTTAGCCCTCCAATTGCTCCTCTGCTCCGTGTATTTTCCCATCTTATTCATCGACTCGTTTGCCGGGCTCAACGGTGCCAGTCTCAACCTGAACTGCCCGGTCCTGCTCCTAATGTACATCGGGGCAGTTCAAGCCCAGCACTGGGCGTCCCTGGTGCTGGCTATCAATCGATACGTCGCCATTGCCCTGCCCCATCACTACCGAAAACTGGTCAGCAAACCGGTGCTAACAATGATGATCCTCGCACCGTGGATTATCGGGACGGGCGGGACAATACCCTTGTATTTCGGATCCGGTGGGAAGTTCGGTGTGAAGCCTGTGTACGGGTACTGTGCCATCACGGTTGCCGGACGGGTCTATGGCTTCCGCGCTCTGTGGCAGACAATTGGCACCTACATTCCGACCGTCCTTATGGGCATCATTTACGTCACTCTGTTTCTTCGACTGGCCATTGACGGGCGGGTGTGTTTCGGAAGAACACGCGAAAAGGAAGACCTCACCGGCCTGGAGAAGAGGCTGGAGAAACGTGTGACGATGGCGAAGATGCTGGTCGCGGCGCACGTCTGCTACTGTGTGTGCTTTCTCCCGGGACCGATCGTCGTGTTGGCGTTCCCCCAGTTGTATGGGCAACATCTGATGTTGGCACATTGGCTCAACGGGTTCCTGACTCTGTGTGGATATGCTGCCAGTCCGGTGAGTTGGTATCAAAGATCGAGGAATTCACTCAGCTTATTCTTGCCTCCCCTCACCGTTTCCTGGCAAATAATGCCAATCACTGTCTAATTCGTCAAACAAATTTCAGGAAAGAGATCTTAGAATTTGAATACTGTAGCAGCGCGATTCTAAGGCGCAACGCAAATTGCGATTTCCGTATATATGGCCCCAGGTGTGTGTACAAAACCACCTACGCGCTGAAATGCGCCTCACTCTTCAATCAAGCAACTTACGAAGGGGCCACATGCTTAATGATCCACCTACCCACTGAAATGCGCCTCACTCTTCAATCAAGCAACTTACGAAGGGGCCACATGCTTAATGATCCACCTACCCGCTGAAATGCGCCTCACTCTTCAATCAAGCAACTTACGAAGGGGCCACATGCTTAATGATCTTCACAAATTTTCAGTCAAGAGATCAATCAACCCAAAACGCATGCTCTTACGTTAGCCACTGGGGGAAGGGAGCCTCTCCGATTTTCTCTGCTCTGGCAAATTCTCGCTGAGACAATTCATGAGGCAAAGACCAGCGGTTCAAAATTGTATTTTTCGGTTTTCGGTAAAAACATTTTGGGCATTTTAAACAGAAACGATAGATTTTTAACGGTAAGTATTTGGAATAAAATATTTAGGGCAATTCAGACGGAGTGGTAAGCAAACAGCCCGGGGGCGTGACTACAGCTGCGCCTTAGAATCGCGTCGCTACAATACGGTAGAATCTCGATCCATCCGTGCTGCCTACGTCATTACACGGTAAAAGCAACCGTTTTGATTGATTGCAATGATGTGCAAACCACAAGACCGCACGTGTCGATTGATTGACCCACCGGGTCTGATTTACTCGGGGGTCCAAAAAGTACCACGGATGGGTCGAGATTCTACAGTACCGTATTCCCCCGATCTCAAGGGACAGTTAAGCCCCGCCCCCTCCAGCCATCGGTTGAGTGTTCAATCGGATTCGATGTGTCATGATTGGTTGAAATTTAAAACCAACTTGGCAGCGATTGATTGATTGATTAAGCGGAATTTCTTGACCCACACATTGAATCAGTTGATTGATTGATTGTAGGTAAACAAAAGCAAACGGTGATGAACAGATAAGAACCGGGGTGGATCAAATTAACTGGTAGGGCAAAAAAGTGTCCCTTGAGATCGGGGGAATACGGTACTCTTATGAGCTCTGACACAATGTATAAACGTACAGGGTCCACTACGAACATTTACTCAACTTTGAGAGGTTACGGTAGTTACCGCGTCTACTGATTTCAATGTTTTTAATTAACAACAATGTGCTGGATAAAGTTCAGGTTATTTTGCAAACCAAAAGATCATGTAAACTTCATGGAGCTTTTGGGGTTCGCCAAATAAAAATGACGATGTCATTTTTTATTATTGTGTAGATTGTTTGTTGATTGAGTGAATATGATGTTTTGTTATTTCACAAGCCGAGAACGCAAAGCTAATTCACCAAGCAAGCAAAAGTAGTGTATAAATAAAAATAAGAACCTGCTTCTTACGATTAAAGCGGGAAGTGAACGGGAGAGTCGACGATTAAAATGATTCCAAAATAAATGTGGGACAATTAACTGGTTGAGCGGCAAATATTGTTTTGAAAACTGATGATTCTCTGAAGAAGCAAAGACAGTTTAGTAGAGTCCTTTGATTTGTAAACAAGATGTATTAAACAATTTTTTGTGAAATGTGGACGAGAAACATATATCCTTGAAGAGAGCATTCTGCCTTAACGTGGAGGGCTAAAAATTGCCAGCTTTACAAAACAAGCGCTGAGGCT
>LRSR01005925.1:0-29409 GCA_001579985.1 Hypsibius dujardini | reverse complement strand
CTCCGTCACTAAACGCGCTAGTAGGTCCGTAGCCGGCAACTCCCGAATGCGACTGACACCCTGACCAGCCCACATGGAGATGAAGTCGGAGCGACCAGCACTGACGCAGGCCTTCCGTAACGGTTGAGTCACGTAGTATTGATACGGATAACCCGGGATTCTCCCCTCAAACTGCTCCATCTCCCGCATGAAACGGTTCCGAATGCCGCGGGCCAAACGTCCGGAAATCACTCGTGTATACGCAGTTCCAACGGGCTCCGCGCTGGCTGCTTCGTTCCGGAGAGCAGCTCTATAAGGGGCGCTGGTACCAGACTCTGGGCAGAGCAGGAAGGCAGTGCCCATTGACACGCCACAAGCACCCAGGTCCAGGGCGGCGACGATCTGACTACCATTCATGATGCCACCGGCTGCGATGATGGGGACGTTCTCCTTGACGAGTTGTGGAACAAGTGGGAGCAGTGCGGTGAAAGTGTCATTGGAAATGCTGGACGCGTGAGCGCCGCGATGGCCGCCGGCTTCGCAACCTTGAGCGAAGACGAAATCGACCTACATCATCCAGAAGCACACATTTTTATAATAGAAATTAAGTTCTGGCTGTCCAGTAGAGTACTAGTACATGTATCTCGCCTACAACTTTGTTACTCGTCATACTACCACTACCACTCGTCTACCACTCGTCTACCACTACCACTCGTCATTGGTTCATCCACTCAATCTGACCACTCTGTGTGTAACTCTCCTACTCCAGATTTGGCGCACAGTACCAGCAGAGGATCCATCGCAAATGGAGCACATCGGTCCCTTCAACTGGCTGACCGTTTATTCTAAAGGTCCCTCCGCCGCAGTACTCCGCAAGGTCAACCCGGCCGTCGGCCAATCTGTCTGATTCCCCATCCCTACGCTTGGTCTTCCTCTCTTTTTCCGATCCTGTTCACTTTTCATCTCGTCTCATCCTGCTTGTCTTCCGTCTGCCTCTTCATACTATCTGGCTAGCCAAATTATACCGATATCTAAAAATTGACCATTTCATAGCAACACTAAATGATTTCGAGAGCCAGCCAAGTAAGACAGTAATGATAATACACCATAACGACTAACCGGATCGGGCGAGTCGCGCATGAGTCGCACCTCCGCGGCATTCGTCGCAGTTCCCATCGTCCAAATGCCCCGCTTCCTGCACTCCCGCAGGAAGCCCTCCGGTGGCACACCAAATGTAAAGGCAAACACGGGCGGCTTCTCCTCCAATATCACCTGCAGCTGCTCCTCCAGTGCTTCTCCAAACTTCGTCGGGCTCGGTGGACTGAGCGGCAGACCGAGCTCTTTCCGGTACGGATCCAACAACCTACTCGCTTCCTGGATGATGCTTGGCGAGGGGGGATCCGACTTGCCGGGGGTGAACAAGGCCACGGCAAAGGGTTTGTCGGTCAATTTACGGGTGCTGCGGATTTCATCGCGAATTCCGTCCGGCGTCAAGTAACCGCATCCTAAACTGCCCAACCCACCGGCATTGGAAACGGCTGCAACCAGCTGCGGCGTGGATGGGCCCCCCGCCATGGGGGCCTGGATGATGGGATATCTAATGCCAAGCGAACGGGTCAAGATGGTGTTCCACATGTTTTAGGCAAGGCAGAAAAAGCAGGATCGCCTGCAAAAGCACGGTATGAAACGATAACATGTTTCCAAGAACGTTTGTTGTGGTTTATTACGCAGTTGCGATGACACAGCTGATCATTCATTTCACAGCTGATCTCGCCACTCCTACATGCTCATGAGTCATGGTCCTACACAGTACAGTGTACACACGTGGCAAAAATCTTGCACTAACCGAGTTAAGCCATTCAACTCGGCATGTATATGAACTATATAAATCGCACGAGTTAAAGGGCTTAACTCGGTCAGCCAAAGTTTTTGTCCCCTGTGTAGTAACGGTACGCAATAATGCGAGTGAGGGCGCCACCAGCGATGCATTTTAGGCTGCCCAGGAATGTGCATTTCCATGGTGTTCGGTCATTTCTTTATAAAGTTAACGAATTCTGGTAACAATGTAAATGGGGACCCTTGGAAGAATCTAATTTACAAGGAAATGTGACCATATGGGCATCGTGGTTACTACACATGTGGCAAAACCCCTCGACTAACCGAGTCAAGTCATTTCACTCGATTAATACGCATATACGCGCTAAATGTCCTAACTCAGTTAGTTGAGGGTTTTTGCCACATAAGTAGCACTCCCTAGCAGTCGACATTTGTGCTAACTACTGACCGTCAGTTTCCGAGACGGCAAGGTGACCGCCACAACTTATCCGAATATAGAAAAAATGGCCGAGCTAGAAAGAGTGATACAGTACGACTATAGAACTGTCGTTAATAAACCTAATGCTCATCGGCGGAAAACTTTACAAAGATTAAGGTTTTCACATCGGAATACGACGAGATAAGATGTCCGAAGCGACCATAAACGAATCCATCCGTAAAGCCTCCGTGTCTTGTTACGAATGGCTTTAGGTGTTGACCAGCCTTCGCTGGTGTAGATAAAACTGCGTCTGCGAACCTCCGGGCAGTTTTACTGTTGCCGCGGGAAAATGATACCAGTTGGTTGCTTCGCCCAATATTTCAGTCGGTACGAGAACAGAATGTACAGAATGACAATTTTTACATGCTCTTGTTTTAGTGCGAACCGAGACGCAACCGCATATCGTAGTTTTATCGTAGTTTTTTGGTATTGTTACACGAACGGTTGAAATCGCCCTTTAAAGCATTGAAGGAAGCATGTTTAAAATCGACCGTAATCAGGGACCCGGAAGCCCGGGTCGACGTCGCCGAGCTCCTAACAGCGAGTCCGCCGTCGATGATGTCCAACAGCTTCATGAGGAGAAAGGTAAGAAATGGTTCACGGAGATGAATGCAGTCAACCCGAAGCTCCTACCCGGAATGCAAACCGACGTGGAAGTGAGCGACATCATCGCCAAACGCAAAACAGACCGCCACGACTTTATTCTTCTAAACACGTAAGTCCACGGTTAATTTGTATGTGACAGATGTGTAACGGTCAACAAAGATTTTCATGAGGTCTCAAATCAGTCGTTGAGGCACGAGTAATGGCGAGTCTGCTTTTCAGGACTGCGTTTGGGAAGGTCTTGGTCTTTGACGGAACGATCCAGATAACCCAAAAGGACTGCTGGTATGACGTACTTCATCCGCGGCTTTAACTTTTAATTTATATATATATATAATGAGATATATAATGAGAATATACATATGTATGTATATATAATGAGGATTTAATAATTATGGCACCTGTAATCGTACTTATAGGACTTACTACGAGATGTCAACGCATTTGCCCCTGACATGCCACCCCAATCCGAGGAAGGTGTTGATTGTCGGAGGGCTGGACGGTTCCGGTTTGGCGAAGGAAATTTTGAAGCACGAATCGGTGGAATCGGTGGACCACGTCGAAGACGACGAAGAAATGGTCAACCTGCTGAAGAAGCACTTTCACGCCTCGGGCTTCGACTATGACAACCCAAAGTTTAAGTACCATCCGGTGGACGCCAAGAAGTTCCTCAAGCTACACCAGGGGGAGTTCGATGTGATCATTAGCGATTTCTCGGTACCACCTCGTACGTACCAGATGTTATTAAATTTACCACTTTCCGTTCGATAGACCTGGACCACAAAAAAATCTATAAAGTGCCTGCATATAAACACGCATTGACAACCTTAGTGTTCTGAATTTCCTTTATTTCCTTAATTTCTCTGCAGCGAATGCCGACGGACTCTTTGGCGAGTCGTACTTCGAGCTGGTTAAGGATGCTTTAAAACCGGATGGAATAACCATAACGCTGAGTAAGTGGCGGTGTCAGGACCAGGCAAGACCTTTGACTATTGCAATTGATGATCGCTTTCCTTCCCACAGCTTCGGGTATTTGGGTAGAGATGCGACGACCCACGAGAATATTGACAGAGAAGATCCGCTGGTTGCGAAATCTCTTCCCGTCCGTCGACTACTACGGTTTTAACATCCCGTCTTGCGCTTCCGGCCAAGGCGGAAATATTATCTGTTCCGTGACTCCGGTGAGTTCCCAGACAGCTGAGCAGGCGTCTTCACCGACGATCTGACTTTTGGGCGATTTTCACAGACGCATTTCAAAATCTCTCCAATTTCTATTCCAATTTAGTTTAATATTAATGATAGTTAAACAATTTATTTCATCGGTGAATCTCCGAGAACTTTTTTTTCGAAATTTGAAAGTTACTAAAACACTGGCATACTCCGTGGCGATTCTTCGAAATGCACTAAATGAAATTATTCTGTGAGCATCGTATCCCGAATTTCATTTGAAATCGATGAGCGTCAACTTAATATTTTTCGTGGATAAGGGGGCGGAGCTATGAACAGTTTTCCAAAAGGACCAAAAATCCCAGTGAAGCTTTCCAGAGTTGGCATGTAGCTCCTCCCCCTAATATCCGAAAAATATTTGGATGAGACCAGTGGATTCCCAATTAAATTTGAAATGGGGCAGCATCAAAATAATTATGTTTAGTGCATTTTGATAAATCGCCATTTTTACAGTGAAGAATACTAAATTAATTTAGAAAAATTGGAGAAGTTTTAAAATCACGTCTCTGAAAATCGCCCCAACGTACAAACAGAGATACAATGAACGATAAGATTGAGTACACTGGAGGGTCCGGGATTTAGGCAAAAGGGACGGAGCAGGCAGTGGTCAGGTGGTTGATTGTTCAATTGTTTGAAAATCACCCCTTGCCCCGCCCCTTTTGTCCATTCCCTGGACCCTCCAGTGTACTCTATCTTGTCGTTGACTGTAGGTGCAGTTTAACCCGATACTTACCAAATACGATTCTGCATTTTTCTAGGGAGTAGATTTTCGTCGACCAGAAAGACCGCTGTCGGAGGACCAATTGGCTGACTGGTCACTCGGCTACTATAATTTGGACATTCACGCCGCTGCGTTTGCCTTGCCACAGTTTGTCAAGAACCAGCTCTACCCAACTGGAAGGCATTCAGACTTTGCGATTTACCCGTATCAGTAATTGGGGGAATATTCAATACAGAGATTTGAACGGTCGCGTGGTTCGTTTCTGTTCCGGATTCTCTCTCAGAATAGTTGGTATCTGAGTAGAAACTGACAAGGTGATGTAGTTTCGAAAGTAAGCACATATCACGGAAGATGAATCTATAATACAACCCACCAACTGGTGTTACAACCTGGTGTTATAATACAACCCACCAACCATAACTCGCTCTAAAACTGCAGCACCATGTCACACAAAAAATAAAACTTGCGAATTCAACAAACAATTAAAACGTTTTAAATAAGTCCAACAAAAATAAACTTCAACTTTTTTGCTGAATGAGCGAGAACAAGAAAACTGAAATCTGGAAGGCTTGGGGAAGGATCAATTTTCACCGCCGCTGGTCTAGGAGGAATCAGCGGGGGAGGGAACTTAAGGAGCACCAGTCCTCTCGGCGTACGTTCGGGAAACAAACTCCACGAAGCTGATATTTTCACGCGATTGTTTCCGCCAAATTCGCTGAAGGTCCTCGTACTCCTCATCGTCCAGCAGCCAAACACCAGGCCCCATATCTTTATCCGGTATGTCGCCCAATTCTGCCCTGAAATGGCACTAGAATAAAATCATATACAATGACCTCGCGAAGCGTCTATAATCTACAAAAAAATGCATCGTCGCCCAAGTCACCAATTCTAATTATTTACCAGCGATCTGCCTGCAGTCTGTACATCTGTCAATATTCCTGCATGTGTGTACGTCAGTCTGTCTGTCTGTCTGTCTGTCTGTCTGTCTGTCTGTCTGTCTGTCTTTCTGTCTGTCTGTATGTCAGTCTCTGTGATTAGCTTCTTTGCCAGTGGATAGAAATATGCGTACCGCTTCCAGCTATTCCACAGGTAAGCCGTGAGCATACCAACAACGGCAACAGGGCTATCCGTCTCGCAGCCGATGAGCTCGTTTTCCGGAACCTCGTAATCATACTTCTTCCTGAAAGAAGAACCCATTCTCAATTTGTATCTAAAAACTATAATCGCATTTAAAGTCAAATCAGTCGAGAATAACAGATTTATACATGCGCGGCCAGTGATCGAGGTTGACGACATAGGATAGCACCTGACGCTCTACCGGAACGTCCTCTCCGCGTTTGTACATGGTGTCGGGCTTGCACATCCGGTAACGCATACGAGCCTAAAACGGAGAGAACGATGGATATAAATACGAATTTTACCAAATAAAATCTCCCCGACCTCTTGGGACTCTGCATCCGCAGCTGATTAATTACTCGGATGATTTCTATAATTTTACATTCTTATAACTTGTAAGCGAGGCAAAACAACCCCGATCCAGCCCTTCCTTAATCCGTCCATCCAACCCTCAATCAATCTCATACTCTGTTATTGAAGAAGTGCGTAGGCTTACTAACCAATCAATCAATCAATTCAGACGTCTTTCATACTTAAACCAAATGATCGAAACCAATGCATCACGAGCATTTGAAAGTACGACAATTACACGAACAAACAATTTGTTGTAATACCAACAAAGAAACCACGCCAGTCGTACAATACAAGAAGGACATCGTAACAAGTAATCAATCAATCCGTAAATGTGATCAATCAATCCGTAAATGTGATCAATCAACCGAACGATCGCCGCAGCCACGTGATACAGCACATCAATCAATCAAACGATAGCTTACCGTGGCCGAATAATAAAGCCCGTGCATCAGGCACACCACTTTTGTTCCTGGAAAAGGAAACCCATCCTGCCATTAGCCTGTTCACACACACAAAACAAGCTTGACGTCTGCGCTTACCCTCGTAAAACTGGATGCCTTTGTGCTGGAGGTAAGTGTTGCAGCTGGTGTTGAGGAGTTGCTGAAGATAATTCATGACAAAGTTGTCCAACTGCTTGTGCTTTAAAGGGAACTTGTACGCAGCGTCGTTCCCCACTGCAGTGTCGTTCCCCGGCATCACTGGCCTTTTTTGACGCGGCATTATTCGAGGCAACTCTGGCAGTGAGAGGGAATAAAATCCAGCCGTTGCAAAATAAGGAAAACGCGGGATTCGAGAATACGAAACGAAAGTGTAAATAAAGCTCTCAGCGAGTGTGTTACGTCATTTCATTCGAGGCCGAAAATCTGGAACGCAAACAATGACCGTAACTCGGTGCCTGCCAATAGCTAACACGCCATGCGCAATCAGTCTACTGTAATGGAGTATAATATAACATTAAGGATCTACTAGTACAATAATTTACTGTGCTGTAATATAATCCACCACTACTAATCCATATATCTAATATATATATATATATATATCTACTATAGTAATCTACTATAATCAATTTACTGTAATGGAGTACGGCGGTCAATTGAACCGTACCCTTGGGTGCCGGGAGGGAACGTTTTTGGTTAACGTTCCTGAAAAATTTAGCGACTCGTACAAACAAATTAGAAAATGGTGGGCCATGTGAAAGATGCGGCTACGGCTACGACTGGTGTCAACCGACCAATAGGGACGGTGAAAGCCTAGCAGAGTGATATTGAAAGTCGGTTCAAGCGAGCGTCCGTTTATCTGGAAGGCTGACAACCAGTTCCGTTACTGGTATTGGAGGTCGTCTAGATTTCGAGACTTTTCAACTTACTCTGGAAAAACTTCGAAGTCCCAATAAAATTGGTGTCATAAATGGTACTCCGTTTGGTCCCTTTTTACAGCAGGGACTAAAAAGGGTTATAAGCTGCTTTGTTACGCAGTATGGAATATGGAACGGTATTTAAGACAGAAAATGTCACCGTGATCGAATGCAACCATATTTGGGATGGTGTTTTTCGGGAGGGTAGCCTAATCGTCACTCGTCAGCATTTGCATTCGGTTTGACTGAATGGGCTCTTCTCCTCGCTCCTACTCCACTTCTCATCATTTTCAGTTTAGAGAGCTCCGCTGCGCTCGTAAGCCACCAAAGATTCCTTTCCTCATCTCGAATTGGCCAAAAGGCGGCGCTTGTTTCTAATACCAATACTACAAAAGTATGAGGCAAAGTCTGTATTTCGGCTCACCCTCCAATTGGTCGATAAATCGGCTCACTCATGGATTTCTCTTTGATAGTAGCTGCTTGATTGTTTGATTTTTTACTGTATCCTAGTATACTATAGCACTTCTGAAAATCAAACAATCAAGCAGCTGCCATCAAAGAGAATCCATGAGCGAGCCGATTTACCGACCGAGTGAAGGGTGAGCCGAAATACAGACTTTGCCTCATACTGAAAAGTTGGTTAGTATTACTGTACTGAAGTATTGAAGTATTGAAGTTCCACTGAACTACTTAGTAGTTGTAGTTCTGTAGTACTGAGAGTTGGTTAAAAGTAGGTTGGCTGGATAAAAACACCAGAGCACCTTTGTTCAACGAGTTCTCAGCCTCGCAACATATTTAACAACCCATTACGAATTATGATATCGGGAGGACCGAAAGTACTAGTAGTGTCTGGCGGAAAACTTAAAGCATTAGCACTGCAGACGCCGCCGGAACTGACAAAGCCTGCTTTGCAGCTGCATACACCCACATCCTGGATGGAGCTGACGACCGTCGTGCAAACTGAGTTCGCGATTTTACACCTTGATCCAACAACAATACACTTATCGTTTAGGAGTTGGTTGAATTTCTGGAAATCGCCCACGACTGGCAATGTGTTTAGAGAGCCTCCAGTTCCAATGCCAGGTACTCCCAATCCGCTGAGGCCTGTGAGTCTCCCCCCGAAGAGATTGCCTGAAACGTTAATTAATGTATTCTGCTGGTAATTGCACCGCAGCCTGCCAAGCACATTGGAGCGGTAGTTGTGCTTTTACTTAGCAAAAGTAAATTTTGAATTCCGTTGTCCGTAGCTGGCGCCGCTAACGGGATACCGGTCTCCTGTCCAAACGAGGCTTGAAGGCACAAATTCTACAACCGAATTTCCACACGGACTTGAGCATCACAGGTATACCAGTAATTGAGTGCATTGATAAAGTGACCGGGTACTGTACCAGTAATAAGACAAGCGCCGGATTTCTCATTTCTGCAGACAAGCAAATCCAAGTTAAAATGCCGAGTAATTGTGATTCTCTAACTATAGCTCTCCGTGATTTTGCAATCGAGAAATGGCACGAAGCAACAATGAACGTTCGTTACTTACAAGAAGATCCGTTTATTACGACAGTGTGTAATTTTTTTTTTGTCCAATGTCGGTGGTACCGGAATTGAGTTGTAGCTTGCTGGTATTATGCCTCCCCAGTCGATTTCTTTCGATTTCTAGCCGTAAAAAATTATCAACGTGGAATTCGGGTGGGGCGACGAAAGACCTCTTATCGTTCAATAGTTCAAATGTCTAAGTCACTGCACGCTACGGCGCATTTCTGTATTTCGTACCCACACAGACAGTGCAAGTCCGTTGCCGGTAAAAGAGCAACGCTCTCACTTCTTTGACCCAATTAATTGGCTTTCAGTTATAAGCTAAAAGCTTTAACGCTCCGGCTTCCTGCCATCGTCATCACTGAAAAATCGTGCAAATAGTCCGAAACGGACATCGAAGTTACATCGCTGATTGCATTGCGCGCAGTCAGTCGACAGAGGGCGTGATCGGGAACCTCCGTTAGTTAATTGAGCCTTCGTCGGTGTTTAATCCAGTGGCTCAGGGGCGAAGAACCCAACCGTCCGACCCGACAGTTCGACCCGACAGTCCGACCCAACCCAATCCGATCCGACTCGACCCGACCCGACCCGACCCGACCCAACCCAACCCGACTCGAGATATTAGCCATTATTATAGCATACAGTACGAGTAGTATATTTTGCGGCAATAAATGCCGACGGAAGCGAAAGCCGGTCCTAAGAAAAAAAACGCAGCAAAACCCTGGTCTGCTAGTGCGTACCATACGGTACGTACTGTTGTCTGATCGGTTTCCTATCGCGTAATTATTCTCCTGTACGCGCTGCTCCAGTGCACACTGCATTCGGTAATACGCCCTCGGCCACGTTTATCGCTTTCTCTAGAACCTAAGCCGGGTAGCGGGGACAGCTGCTGAGAGCCGCATAGCGGATGCCAAACAATACTTGCCATACCCAACACACAGAACACGACAAAATGACCGCGAACCATGGTTGTCGCACACTTTCTAATTCATTCTGCGGTCGGGTCCCTATCTTCGATCAAAACGCATCTCTCCGTAGATTGCATTTATACTCGTGCACCGTTTGAACCCTTCTCTTAATACTCGTACAGTCCAACAATTCGTTGGTTGCACACCTTTGTTTTCGTTTTCTTTCTTCTCACCGAGCTTTTACGAGGAGGTTAAAAAAAGGAATGACAAATCACTCCATTCTATAATCCGATTAACTGGCCGATTTGTTGGGTCGTCGATTTTGCGCGTATCGATTGATACTTGATGCACCCTTGATCCTCCCGTACCTTGCTTTGGAGGTTATAGTGAGGCTCCAGCGTTCGCTCCGCTCCAGCAGAAATCAAATATTGCGTGCATTCTATTTCAGAACAAACGTGCAGCCGGCGTCCGCGACTTCGTTCGATCCTGACAATTTTGTTCGATCCTGACAATTTTGTTCGATCCTGACAATTTTGTTCGATCTTGACGCGTCTTCACATTTTTTATCTTTTCTGCGGCCGTGAACCGCTCCAGGCACACTTGTCAGATATCCCCAAGTGCAGTTTTATGACTCACCAAAATTCCATTGTGGCCCGTCAGTGTGGCGTCTAGGGTCTCTGAATAATAGGCCAACTCGGAAACTGCGGGCATAAACTTACTTTTATGAATGGACGGCAGCACGAACGCAACGAACGCCATGGACAGGTACACTTTTTAAACTACTAAAAGTCAGCTAATAAGGAGTGAGGACTGTGTAGCCTATAAATAGGTTGTGACTAGTGTTGGCACGGTTCGGTCAATCACATTAAAATCGTGGTTGCAGTTCATTACTATGGGTGATTGATTCGTTGATTGTAAAAGTTACTAAACGGTTGCAACAGCGGGCGGAATGTATTAAAACCGCGGTTGTAACCGAACCATGCCAACACTAATTGTGACAACTCACTCATAGACGCGTCTAGACCTTCCGGTACGGGGAGGGGCATAATTTTTAATTAATTAAATATGTTGGTATGATTTTGCTATTTTTAATCTGAAAAACGTCAGGGGGTACCATTGGGTTACTTTCGATTTCGGACAGGGGGGGGGGGCAATTGCCCACTTGCCACCCCCTAGGACGCGCCACTGAACTCACTTAATCAGTATATGCAATTATTAATTTTTGTTAAGGACCACGTCGGAGTCCCCGTTCCCCGTTGGCTGTCCCCCGGCGCAAGACCCGGAATATACCATTCTTGTGTTCCTCGCGTCCAGCGCTGCCTTCCCGATCGCCTTACTCTTCCTCCTCGGTGCATGGCGAAGTGTAGGGTATCTGATGCGAATATGCAACCGCAAGGATTACGACTCGGTCTCGCACGGCAAGAGTGGCGGCAGCACGCCCGGCAACGGGAACGAGGAGGCCAGCTGTGGTGCGAGGATTAAGCGGCTGAGTGGGATGTTGGTATCGGGACAAGTGTTGAGCGGCAAACTTCTGGTAACGCCCTGTCTGTCACGGCATCCTCGCAACGGAAGTCCGTGGGAACTGGATTTATCTTTGTTTTTGTTGGTTCGCGGCAGGTCGTGTTGGAATTCACAGCTGGCATGGTGGCCCTCAGTGTATACTTCCGTCAAGTCTCACATGTTTATCAAACGTCAGGGTAAGCTGTTCCGGTCTCACAATCGATTACCGCTAAACTCCTGGGACAGTCCTCTGTGAATTACCCACAATTGCCGGGAAATTAATTATTTGACTTGCAGTCTTGTGCGCCGTCAAAATAGAATTAATAGAGACTAATAATTCGTGGAGCCAACTGCGCCAGCACTTGATCCATTGGGGGTCTTGGCACATTGGGGTCTTGGGACATTGGGGTCTTGGCACATTGGGGGTCTTGGCACATTGGGGTCTTGGCACATTGGGGGTCTTGGCACATTGGGGTCTTGGCACATTGGGGTCTTGGCACATTGGGGTCTTGGCACATTGGGGTCTTGGCACATTGGGGTCTTGGCACATTGGGGTCTTGGCACATTGGGGGTCTTGTGTTTTACCGGTAGAGATAAGCTGAAAATTGAGCAGAAATTAATTTGCTAAGAATGGACACCTGCTATCCCGATCATTGGTTAATGCATTACCCTCAGCATAGCCCGCCAAAACATTCTTATGATCTTGCAAGACAATACTGCTAAAGAATTTGGAACGCCCCTTTCAGAAACAAAAGGACATTTGGGCACTTTTGCAAAAAGATGACAGAATATATATTTTTCCCTGGAATATACACTCACATACACTGTAGACGTAATGCATGTGTCTTTATGTTTTACTTACTATCCTCTGACAGACCCTTCGGTTTTCATAATTAAATTTGTGTTGTTTGACAGCCTTAATCCGGTACATTATACGGCCCTTTTAATGGGGTAAAATGTGTTCTCTCATCATTTCAGGGCGGCCTTTCCAACCGATTTTTGCGCTAATTGGTACGATCGAGTTGATTGGCAAATCGAATTTGTCTGCAATATCTTCCTGCTCCTCTTGTTCGCATTACGAGTACGTGCACGTACCCAGCATATCGATCTCATTTTCATTCCATGATGAAATTTGCCGGTGGGGTGGCTATTCTAAGGTTCCTTATTTCATTGCCATCTAGTTCGTTGCGGCAAACGACAAATTATGGTTTATGCTCGATGTATATTCCCTCATGGACTACGCGACCATCCCGCCGGCGTTCGTCTCGCTGATCTGGAATCGCGGCTGGATTGGTGCGTACACGTGGGCAGTTGAATGGATCCAGATTCTAATGAAAGATGATACAGTTACACACTACTCGAAGCGATCGACATGTGGCAGCATCATTTACCCACTTTCCGATAATTAAGTTTGTGCTGGATCATGCCCAATTACTGTCTTCGCGCCCAGGTCTCCGCTGCCTACGGGCATTTCATCTCCTAGCCGTTCCAGAGATCCTGCAGCTATCGGATGCCCTCGCACGCAATCGGACCGCAATTCGACTAGTGCAGCTGACGTTCCAGCTTTTGGCTGTTCTTTTGGTCGCTAGTGGACTGTTTCACCTGGTAAAAAATAGAGAATTACAACCCTTAACTTCTCATTGGTTCGCCGTTTAATATAACACACATATATATAACCATGCTCAATATATATAACAGTGTTCCATATAACAAATATATGTTCCATATAACAAATATATGTTCCATATAACAAATATATGTTCCATATAACATATTTAAGTTCGTAATTTAGTATTCCGTTGTTTTTAGGTGGAGACTTACGCCACTTTATCTAATCCCGTCGGTGAACCAAGCCTGTCGTACTGGGAATTCGTCTACTTTTCGGTTATCACGCTGTAAGTACTTCCTTGTTCTTTTTTTCGTATGGCCTATAACACCGTGGGAAAACTCTCGGGATGTCAGCGCAGATGGGGGGCTTTAAGTGCGCTTCTGTCGAGGCCCTTCCCCCGCCCCGGGCATTGTACATGTGTTTATCCAATGCATTGATCGCTTTCTAGGTCTACTGTTGGCTACGGCGACATCTCGCCGAAGACGAACTTGGGCCGGCTATTGTGTTGCCTTTTCATAGTCAGCGCTCTGGTACGGATGAGTTACACATACACCATATAATAATGGACTAGAGTAGAACGATGTCTGGATGTTGTTGGGTGTAGGCGCTCTTTGCGTCGGCCGTCCCGGAAGTCTTCGCGCTGCTCAGCAGCCGGAAGAAGTACAGCGGCCCATTTAAACCGGAGACCGGGTCCGGCCACATTGTTGTCACGGGACACATCACCTACCCGTCAATGACGAAAATTTTGACTGAATTCCACCATAAAGACTGGTCACGGGACGATCTTCATCTGGTCTTCGTGGACTTGTAAGCGCACTAAATGCATTTGTATACAGTGGTTAACGTCTGTCAAAACAAACGCTGAGATTGCTGCTTGAAGGTCAAATATATTAGCAGCCGGGAAAAGCTAAATAAACAATCTGATATACAAAACCCCGCACTAAATATAATAAAGGGTTCCGGGCAAATTTGCCGCACTAATGTTTGTTTTTGCTCTGTCAGCACCGAGCCCGACACGGAAGTGGAATCCTTCCTCAAACGAAACACCACTCGCGTCACCTTCCTGCAAGGCAGTCTCCTGTGTCTGGAGGATCTCCGACGAGCCAAGCTGCAGGAATCCCTGGCGTGCCTGGTGGTCACCAATAAGGACTCGGCCGACCCCGACAGAGATGACTCCACAGCCATTATGACCGTCGCATCAGTGAAAAATTACAGCCCCTCCACGCGGTGTGTCGTTCAGATACTGCAGACCAAATCCAAGAACATGCTCATTAACATTCCCACGTTCGGGGTGAAGCGGGGGGATGCGGCAATCTGCTTTCAGGAGCTGGAATTGGCGCTGATGGCGCAGAGTTGCCTCTCACCCGGAGCCGGGACACTGCTACTGAATCTGATGTGCTCGCCGACGGAAGGCATTGACCTCACTGGGGCGGACCAGCTTGTTAGGGATTACGAACTGGGCTGCCACATGGAAGTTCATCTGGAGTCGTTTAGTTCGTTTTTCACCAGTATGACATTCTGTCAAGCTGCAGCGTAAGTATGGAATCAGACCCATAACCAAGCCTCCGTATGCGGGCTCTGTCTTATTCCAGTCACCTCGTCTTCAGTCCAATTCCAGCCAGCAGCATGGCTGGTCTAGAGAGACTGTTTATAGGACTGAATACATTTGTCTTGACGCTATCTCATCCCTAATTCTATTTCGAATCGATTCTCATTATAGCCAATTATTTCTCGGGACTCCGGGGACGGAGTTATGCGATAAGTCCCACTATAATTTCATTGCTATTGGTTGAAATTAGGACCGAAAAAGGAGTGGCTGGAAATGGGACTAACCTTTCCTATTGCACAGCTCTATCTCATGCTTGAGTTAAATTTTGCCTAATCATCTTCCCTTTCAACAGCTTCTGCAAGACGCGGCTGGACCTTCTGCTGATCGGGCTATTCAAGCCGATGCGGGACAACTCCGTTCCTGGGGTACAGCTCTGCCCGACGACCCTGTCCATCTCTCCCGATCGCATAGGCATTTTCGTGGCACCCTCCGAGAAAGATGCTGCTAGGTTCGTTTCACTTTCCGTTTCAGTACTTTTCAGCAAGATGTGTCGGAAGGTTGCAGTCACTTTTGTAGGGCGAGACACTATTGCGACAATTGTCACAAGGATGTGGTTGACGTATCCTTGGTTGTGGCTTGCCAATGTTCGGGGAAAGGTATATGGCTGAAATATACACAGACCACATTGCCTGGCAGTTATGTTGGCAATTCACTCAGCACGCCGTTGTTTAGGGTCTCGATCAAATCCCGGTCAGCATTCCAGACATCGTAATCCCTTCGAGCGCTTGCTAAGCATCACCAACTCCTCGGATGTGGCCAAAATCGACGCGAGTGTGATTTTGAAGCCGCCACCTGGGTGGGAGAAAACGATGATGGCACATATCCAGGATAATGCCACGTAAGCTACTTTCATATGGGATGACCAAGAAACGATAGTTTTGGGATGGCCAACAAACGATAGTTGAGATGGCCAACAAACGATGGTTGGGATGGCCAACAAATGATAGTCGATAGTTCTGGGATGGCCAACAAATGATAGTAGCTTGAGATAGGCCAACAAATGATAGTTTTGGGATGGCCAAAAAACGACGGTTGGGATGGCCATCAAACGATAGTTTTGGGATAAGTGTACCTTTATATTGAAATATATATTTACACGAGCATTATTTCAAAGGCCTAAAAATCCGCCGAAATCCCGTTTTGAACCCATACCGCTTGATCCCATCTCCGGAACATACTCCGATGATCGACGTAAGCGCAGCGCGTACGAAATAGTTAAGCTGGACATAACCGGAAACTTTTACTGGTGTCCCGGAAGAACTTTCCAGTCGGCACTTTTGGTAAGTGAAAATGCATTGGTCATGATGCTAAAACCATCAGCCATCACCATACAGACAGGCGCACCTGCAAAGTATACGTTAGAAAAGTCCGTTCTCTGTGCCTGTTATTGAACTAGATGTTCTTGTCCAGATATATTTTATGTTCTACACAAGTGGCCAAGATAGCGCTAAGCAAGTTAAAAGTAACTTTTACTGGGTTCCAGCAAATTAAGGTGATCAAAGTTTGAGCCAATTGTACCCACAGTGTGTCACTGCTGTTCTCATCGCTTGATTTTTTGACTAAGTGTCCGCCAAAAAAAAGAAAAAAAATTGAACAAAGGACTTTTGATGAAAAAAAGGGACAAAAGGAACCAAAGGAACAAAAGTCAACAACGGGACTTTTAATCAAGTCCCTTTAGGTTTTTTTAAGTCCCGTTGTTGACTTTTGTTTTCGTTTTTTGGCGGACACTTAATCAAGAAATCAAGTTATGAGAAAAGCAGTGGCACGCTGTGGGGAACATTGGTTCAAACTGTGACCACCCTAAGTTGCTGGTACCCAGCAAAAAGGTAATTTTAATTTGGTTAGCGCTATCCTGTGGCCACGTGTGTACTTCTGTAGTGGGACGTTCCAAGTACTTTAACTACGGCTAAGAACGTTTACCATCTGATTTCAGACTAAATCGGCAGCAGCGTTACGGCCCTTCCACAAGCATGTCCTCGTGCTCGTTATGTATGCGTTTTACTCATTTGTTCTGTTGGTATGGTGCGACACAAAATGTTATCGACATTTAATTTAGGGCTCGACCAAATGATCCTCCTCTCGGTCTTCGAGAGCTTGTGGTTCCCCTTCGATCAGCTCGCATCCCCTACGACGAACTGAATGAAGTGGTGCTGATCGGTAACCCAGCCTTTATTGAACGGGAATGGTAAGAAGAGGGAGTGGTAAGGAGAAGACCCTGATATAATGACACGAACATTTTAAATCAATCACCATCCTCGAAAAGAATTACCAATCAACCCCCCCCCCGTCAGAGGCAGCGTAATACGAGCACACATCACAGAATGTCAGTTTCTACATCAAGAATTGTAACAAATTTTTTACATTTACCACTTACAATAACATCAGTCAGAACGGTCATATAGAACAGTGAACACAAGCAACAGAAGTAACAGTGAACTTGAAATTACGTCTGACAGGTCGGAGCTCTACAACTTGCCCAAAATCACGGTGATCAAAGGTGATCCACTCAGTCGAGCTGACCTGCGAGCGGCGTCTATCCGTCACTGCAGCATGTGCGTTGTCCTATCCGCTTGGGCGGGAACATCGGTCGACCCGGTCCTGGATGACAAGGCTGCGGTGTTGGCCGCGCTGAACGTCAAGGCCATGCCCTTTGAAGATTTCACGGAAACTGTGGGGCCAGGCCAGGTGAAAGGAGAAGTGCCTTTGACAATAGAAATTCGTAAGTGCGAGAAATTAGAAACAAAGATCGGGTATAGTTAATGATAATCTATTGCATTGATAATGAATTATCATCGAGGAAGCACGCCGCCGTACTTATTTTTTTGGTAATCGGCATCTCCTTCGTTATCATATGCAGTTGTTACGTTAATTTCATTTGTGCCTATATTTTTTAGTTAATCAAGTTACACATTTATTGCACCTCTTATATTGCCATGTCTTTTGTGCTTCATTATTTTCTTCTGCGTGTGTCTGTCATTTGAAGAAAGCGCGCAACCGGATTTGGAAGAGGATTTATTTCCCATGTCCGTTCCCATCATTGTGGAACTGCGTACGTATGCTTGTCCCTTTATCTTTCCCTACTTTTGCATGTTGCCCATGGACACTTAATACCGTCGCCGTACTTGTGGTAACGTGTCTGCGATCAGTGGAGCAAAAATGCCGCTTTAAGAATGCCCCTTTTTCTCGGTTGTAGAACATCAATCGAACGTGAGAATGCTCGACGATTCGGACCAGGATGAATCATCGGGGCTGGGAAATCTCCTTCTCATGGAGCCGTTTTTAAGCGGCCAAACCATCACGTTCTCCACTCTTGATACCCTCCTAGTGACGGTAAAGCTGTTGCATTAACCATTCGAACCACGAAAATTAATCCAACGTTGCGATATTTATTCGAGTGAAAATATGATGCATTTTATTATGCTTAATAGAGTTTTAGGAATCCTCTCGCCATTCCGATAATGCAAATGCTCCTGTATGGGTTCAAGAGCCCGGTGTTGGATAACTTGTTAGCCGAGGGAGTGGGCTTTGTGGGTGGAGCAGACTACACAGAAGACAAGGTCTCGCCCTACGGCACACGCATCCGCCTGATGCCGGTCACCGGAGGACCCTGGCGCCTGTCGAAAGCTACGGTATGCTAGAATCTTTAGTAATGTGAGTGATGTGTGGAAGCAGCTGGCAGTTCTGTTCATCGGTCCTAATCGTTTTCGCAGGCGCTGAGTTACAATGTGCTTTTCGAAGCAGCAGCTGAAGTTGGAATGATCTGCTTGGGTATCTCGCGGAGGTTCAAACAATACGCCGTCAACGAGAGCGCACATAGTTCAAAACGATGTATCCTGACAAATCCGATAAGAAATTTTCAATTACGTCTGGATGATTGCGTTTATGTGCTCTCGCATTAGGAACGAGACCTAATGACACGTTTTTGTAGTATTTTCTGCAGTTGATTCATGTTTTGATGTCTTCTACATACATTCAGCGCAATATTCATTCCAGGCCTGCCCGGTTTCATATTAAATTCTGTGGGTGCAGCCAACAGTGAACAGGCACATTCGTCCAGTGTAATTGTACGTCTAATCGTATTATTCTTTTGCATTAACGAAATTTGTTTGCAATCACACATGGAGGGAACTCGAGCTGCCTGAGAAACGGTTGAGGAAGAGGTTATAATTTGGCGCCACATTGTCACCCGTTTATAATTGAATCGCAACTGTCCAGCAAGGGGCTATTGTCTATGAACTGATGTCCAAGTATACTGCGGTAATTGGCCCGGGCCACTATGATTCTGTCCTGGATGATGAGGTCAAGGACGACTACTAGTCACCAATGCAGCACGCTTCTATTATAGTGACTGCCAGTAATCACTTTCACTTTCGTTTCTGTCTTACTCACAGAGCACTCACAGAGCACATCATCACAGAGCACTCACAGAGCACAACATCACAGAGCACTTTCACTTTCGGAAATTCGAACATTTCTTATCACTCTCTGTACTGTTAAAGCGTGTCATAAAATCTCTTTACCGCGCGACCAAGTCATGGTCTTCGCTAAAATGATGCTCATGTCGACGATTCCGGCTCTTTGGTGGCTCCTTGTCCTAGCAGGTAAAAAGGCACTGTTATTTGCTGGACAAAAATATCGGCCATCTTTAACAAATCACTTGAAAGTTAAAAGTCGCTGTAATGTAGAGGACGATATGGTGAACAGAAAATACAGATGACGTGTTTCTTGTAGCCGCTTCAGAGCTCCAGGACGTGGCCTCTAACACCACTCAACACCCGAATCACGTCGAAGTCACACTTTTACCCTTTACGGAGACCTCGACGACAGCGATGCGATTCACTACGGGTGCACCCAACGCCACTGTCACGGAGGAGAACGTCAACCTTACAGCCACCGTCACAAACGCAATGGTCTTCAGTAACACGAGCAACACCACATCCCTTCCTGGATCGCTCGATTTAATGAGTCTTCTTAACAAGCCCGCCTTCATCATCCGTAAGCCAAAAAACGTAACCGTCGCCATCAACAAAGATTCCGTGGTCATCCAAAAGACCCATAGAACGCAAGCCCTGCGTGGGGAGAGTGGAAAGCACCGCAAAAGGCGTCAGTTTGGCAGATTCGGAGGCTTCGGCGGAGGTGGGCTCGGTGGTTTCGGAGGAGGTTTCGGTGGTTTCGGAGGAGGTTTCGGAGGACTCGGAGGAGGTCTTGGGGGTTTCGGTGGTGGTGGTGGGGGTGTTTTTGACAGTATGAGTGTGACAGATACTTTCGGTGGCGGTGGATTTGGCGGGCTCGGTGGTGGTTTCGGGGGTTTCGGATGAGGTTTCGGAGGTTTCGGAGGTGGCGGTGGTATCATGGACAGCTTCAGCGTCACGGATTCAATTGGTGGTGGCGGCTTCGGAGGAGGAGGTGGCATTATGGACAGTATTAGTGTGACGGATACGTTCGGTGGGGGTGGTTTTGGTGGTGGTGGTGGTTTCGGCGATTATTAAACCTAAGACAGTTTTTATCATACGAACCTCCGCATTGATTTCCAACTTTGTATATTGTAACTGGCATGCTTGACAAAAAAATATTTTGTGAATCCTTTCTTTATCTCCGGCTTTCAATAAAAAAACTTCCTCAAAAGCGACCATCCATAACATAATTTCCGATTACTTCGTGGCAAGTTCATTGATGGGCTCGCAAAAGTATGCAGCAGAACGTGTTTTTGATGCGGAAAGTGAATTTTTTCAACAAAATGCTCATCTTAACCCATTAACGCCCGGTACCAAATCGGACCCGATTTAAATGCCAAACGCATATTTTCCTTGCTTAGTTCCATACAATTAAGAAAACAAGTAAATTGCAATTTTTAGGCGACTCAAGGAAACTCGTATTTTTTCAGCTGACTACTGTCCACCGTCGGGTGAGACAAAAATCCGCCGATGAAAACTGTTTCTTGTACTGACCTGCACCAGATTTCGTGAAAACACTAGTCAATCAATCAATCAATTAATTTCTTCCAAAAAATCAGACACCTTCTTTGACCACTGGCCACGTGCCAGTCAGCAACACGACTCAGATAATTATTTTTGGAGATGACTAATAAATTATCAACTAAAGGAATGCAAAAGAACGTTTTTTTAGTAATTTTAGCCGGCTAACAACTTTCAAAGACCTATTTCAGTCGAAAAAAGGCACAAAATGGTTAAGTTTGACAATTTTCTGCCGGACGTTGGTCAAGCAACAAACGACAAAAACATAATCTATAAATTTCAGCTAACACATCAAAATCAGTTGAGTTTGGCGAAATCACTCAACCCATCCGAAGGTCGCCGTGCCGTCGTCATTTGACGACATTGGGCGTTAGCGGGTTGACATTGGACGCTAGCGGGTTGACAGTGGGCGTTAGCGGGTTAAATTTGTCACAAAATTGCGTTAAACCGTGTCAACCAAAGCCGCACATTTACTCTGACATTCTCCGTGCGTTATCCCACTCCTATGCCGCAGTCGAAATAGAAACGAGCCTGTAGTACGCTCGAGGCACCCTGCGCATCGACCGCCACAATTTGCATGTCGCGAGCGAGAGGGGCGTTCCCGATGTTGGACGCTGCATCGCCCGCGAACAAATCGCTTCCCGATGGAGTGGCCGCCTCGATAGTCCGTGAAAAAGCGGATATAAAAACCACGCCGTCTTTTGTCACGGTGTGGAGTTCCGGACCAGGGCCGGCTCCGGCCGTCGGCAGCGCAGCCACCTGCGGAATCCCGCTGTAGGCGAAGTAACTGATCGGTCCGCCTTCCGGATCAATCGCCTGAATGCAGAACAAGCGTGCCTTAAAGCGTCGAGAAGCCAAAGATAATTTCCCTCTTACCAAAACTGTGGCGACAGCGGTGGTGCCCCCGAAAAGCCGCGTCCCACCGTTGACGCAATTGACAAAGACTTTTTTGGGAGTGCCCCCTGCTGCACCTGACTCCCCGAACGCCGTCGGCATGTTGTAGTTGATCATAAAGGGAGTCAGCAGCTGGGACGTCGAAGCTTGAACGTAGGGAGCGGCGGCAAGGGTACTCGCAGTGACGAACCTGATGCCTGTGCCGGCAGTTTTCGTCACCGGACTGGTCATGGACGCGGAGTAGCCTACGTTGGCGGTGATGGATTGAAATTGCGGTGCGCAGTTGAGGTTCAACGTGAGAGTGAGGCTGGCTTGGAATACTGAGTTGACTTGGATGTCCAGTTGGATTTGGCGGTTCAGCTGACCGGATGTCTGCGGAGTGGTCAGGGTGAATTTCGCGGACCAGCCGCAGGTGGCGGCCCCTGGGGGTGAGGGGCAAGGCCTTGGCTCACCGGCCCCCACGACGGTGCTGGCCCCCGCCCCGGTGCCGGCAAAAAGGGTGACCGGCCTGAGGATGGCGACGGGTTGGACAGTGAGTCCTGTGAAGCCCTGGACGATAGTGAAGACGGGGGTTGTTCCTGCCGTGAAGGTTAATCCTCTTATCTGCAGAGAGAAATTCCTGCGTGTACACGGTAAAGCTTCTTGTGGAATCAGTTTCTACTTTCGACAACCTACAAAATAGGAACTGGTATGGGACTTTTTCAAAGGAGAAGTCAGAGTATGATGAGTTGCAAAACAAATAACTGTATACGGTCTCGTAATTCAAACTCGTTAGATAGCCGTTTTTTGCAACACAATATAGCGTCAGTCTTCCAAAAGGCATGAGATAATTAATTAAAATAATAGTATTAATTTTTTTGAAAAAAGTTCTAGATTGGTGGAACCGCTCAATTGGTTTGACGAGCGTTAGGGCTCGAACTTGATAATCGAGAAGTTCGAAAGCCTTAAGGGTGAAGAGAACTTCAAATCCCTTTTAGTGGTTATGCGAATATGACGGTGATTACGCATGCCAGCACGAGTAAAAAAAAAACAAGGAAAGCGCCGCCGCCGTTATAAATCTACAGTTCCAGTACGGTAAATACTTCTAAGTACAAAGTATTGATGAACGGTCGTTTTCAAAAATTCCTTGTAATTGTATAACGGTACACGCGACTTACGAGAAATTGACCTAACGGTATTCCGCCGAATGGCAGCGTAGGAAGAGCCGTATTTGGGGGCAAGCACTGCAAGGTCCGTGTCAACGTTGCCGGCTCATCCAAGTCAAACGAAATGGCAAATGGATTTGAATACGCTGAGATCACAAGAAAAAAACTATATAAAACAAAATCAGCAGCAAAATCTCGCAGCCAGCGAGAGTTCTCGCGGCCATTACGCTTGTCCGCTATCGACTTACGATTTCGGCAGCCCGTTTCGCCAGGACGTCCCAAGTACCACCCCTGACAGTTATAGAGCGCTCTCACGGTCTGGCAGTCACCGAAACTCAGCCGAAACTGTCGTCCCACCTGATCGTTATTGACCGTTGTGAAAACAGACCTGACACTACTCCCTGCATATCTCGTCCCAGTGACCATCGTCACCGAATCCTTATCAAACACCGGATTGCTGTTCACCGCCTGTGAAGCATTATATTTTCGGCCCTCACCGAACAAATCGTATCTGCAACCAAACATCAATTGATAAAAAATGTTTTAAAAATCAAACAAATTCGCACCGTTGCAGACTCGGATCGACCAGGAGGTTCCGATTAACATCCGTTGGAAAGATCATAAAACCGTCTCGGTCGCTACGTTGATATTCATTCCGGATGCCGATGGCGTTCAGGAGGAGCGCGACCGCGTCCCGGAGGTTGTCAAGGCAGGCACCTGCCGCGGGACCGGCGCCTGGTCGTGGCGTACTAGCCTGGCTGAACATGATGGCGGCCTGACCGCGAATGCCTTGGCGGGCATTGTACCCGGGAAAGGTGAGGCAGATGTCCGACACGTCAGGGCTGGGGAGGGCGTTCTGAATCACCAGATGCGGCTGATTAGGTGTGCTGTCGGGCCGAAGAGCGGTGAAGTTGACGCAGCCACCTGTGTCGAATGAGATCTCGTCGAAGGCCCGTTGGATCAGGTCGTTCTCCTCGGCATCTAAAGCGACAGACAACTGGCAAATTTGATTTCGGAAATGCATCAAGTAGTTTTAAGTCTGCACTGTAATGAGCATACCAAGCAGAATGTAAATTTCTAATAAATTGTAAGACAAATTATAATACGTTATATAAAAGGTGGTTTGTTTTTTGATTCCATCCAAAAACAAGGCATTTATCCAATCTTATGTATTGATATGATCAACAGACCTGACACTCAGTGTACTGCAAAGATTGCTCGCTTTTTTAGATATTATTCCTGTAATGCCGGAAACGATAACCATCATCCAATACAGTAATCATAAGTGCGAAAAATAAATAGGCACATTTAATTTGAGTGAACGATTTCATGGAATAGGCTGCAGCAGTTCACTTACTGCCACCGATATACTTGTAGGAAATAACATTCGTGGGCCATCTTGTGAAACCGTTTCCGGGTGCGTTGATTGTCCCAGCTTCAGAGAACCTCGCTATGTTTAGCAGGAGGAGGAGGAGGAGGAGGAGGATCACAATTCGAAGTCTCTGCGGTGACAGCATCGTTTAGTATTTTTCAGGTATGAACTGACGGGAAGGAAGCGACCGGTGAGCCGCCGACAATTTTCTGACAGATGAACTGAAGATCCTTTTTGGCGTCGACTGTTCGAATGGTTCGCTTGTAATTTACATCTGCAACGTCGTACGAGCGACGAGTATTGCCTGCAGTACTATGATAAGGCGGTAGGGCGTATTAGCAAACTCTGTGCAACACCATGCTTAACCGTAAAGTCCACCGCAATTCTTTTCCGTTTTGGTTTGCTGATTCTCTGGGGTACTATTACTGTATGGGTGGGAGCTAGCATTTTGACCTTAAACCTACGAGATCTGTTTTTTCTGTGCTTCAGAACGGAGGCAATTTGTGTTCACGTCATGAGGAATCAGCAGCGAATCTGGCAGCGAAATAATTTGTGTGCGCAGAACTTGTGCACTTTGTACAAAAGGAACCAAGAGAACAGACCAAGTAATTCATATCTACAAAATACAAAAAAAAGACGCCGTATCAACCTCCTCTTCCGAGATTGCTATGAGCTGCTGACCGAGATCCGCTCCTGGGAATAAACAAATGACCTCTTCTGACTTGCGGTCCAGGGCTCAACTCGGTAGTCAAAGTGGGCGGTCAAGAAAGGGGACAGCTAAGCGGACAAGACAGACCAACAGACAAACGAATTGATGACTTAACGAGCCAAAGACTCACCACCAAATTGTCCCGGTTGCGGGGAGCTTTTTCAACTCTTCTGCCGTTTTGCACTGAGCAGCGTACTTTCTCTCCGCGCTGCAGAAGACAACCCACAAAAACGAGGACCTCAGCGGTTTCCGGACTTTCGGCTTGATCCTCCTCGGTGCCGCAGTAGTTGTGAGCTCCGTGAATGGAGCTAAATCTTTCCTTATAATCACAGGACTAGATGTTGTCGTTTCCGGCGTGGTTACCTTTACAAAAAACCTTGTCAAACATGTGATTCATCACGACAATAATACTTGGAAAATAGTTTCAAAATAGTTACCGGAACCGAGGTCGCCGTCGTCGTTGTGCTAGTCGTTGTACGTTCTGTCGTTGTGCTAGTCGTTGTAGGTTCTGTCGTCATCGTCGTCGTCGTCGTCGTCGTCGTCGTTGCTTTCGGTGTGGTTGTAGGGACTGTAGTAGTGGTTGAACTCTCTAGCGTCGTGACTCTTGTCGAAGATCGCAAGAGCGGCAGCCGAACATTGAACCATGGTAATGAGCTGTTTTCTCTGTACGGGTACTGACAAACCGTTGCTCCTAAAACGCAGCAAAAAAATTGTTTTATTTTACGAACGATGAAATTTTTGGGATATCTTCCAGACATAAAATAATAATAAATTAAAATAAAAAATAAAATAAAAATTAGACTTGCAAGTGAAATGTAGACTTACTGATAAGACAACTGAGGAGGAACATGGTGACAATCGACGCGGTCTCCATTTTGCAAGCTTCTCGTTGTGGGGAGTGAAACGTGAGGTGTCAAGCCCGGCTATGGTATTTGGCTATAGGAACTGCTATCATGCACTGATGGACACTAAAGGCGATACACGTGAGTTGTGATTGCGTAAATGTAATTGAGACAACGGACGCTGGACAAAAATGTAAGATGGGTCGACTAGCCGTGGCTGGACAGTGGCGGAAAATGAAATAATTGCAAGGCCCTCAGTAGGGTAGAAAATTTGCATTAGAACCGTACACACGAATGATGAAAATGATGATCGGTTGCGGTGGTTCAACGTGCTTTTATCGGAAGCGTGTGTGTGAATGTTTTGACCATTTGTTTTTCCGCGCTTCACTCTATTGTAGCGCCTTCCGGCAGTAATTCTGATGATATTTCTGACGAGGTTGAATGAAAAGCCCGCCAGTTTTTATCACATCTACAATAGTTTAGGCACTCGTATAATTTGTTTACTGTAATGCATTTTGTTCGATGGGCGGCCAAAGAATTACTGTTTACGTCTCAGCCATATCTGCTGTTAATTCCCAGCCTGTGCTGAAAGCATGGTGCTGGAATGCATACAATCATGACAAATATCCCATTGAGTGGGCAAGATACCGATGACATCAGATTACCGCCGAATGTGTTTGAAACGTGCATGAAAGCTACGTCACATAGTTATACCGGCAGAATGGACCACCCAAAATATGGACTTGTACAGTGAGCTAACACCGTGGGCTTTGGACATACCACCACATCAAGCCCACAATTATGTGGGTATTAATACATAGAGCACTCGTACCGTAATTGTCGGGAAGTTGTTATTGGTACGCGTGACGTCAGTGTACCAGTACAAGTACTGTACTGTATTCCCAACGATTATTAAATATTAATTTATACTACAGTATCACGCTGTACGGCAATGTCTTCTAGCCGAAAACAACTAAGCATTCAAAACTTAAGTGTTGTTGATATCTTCTTCGTATGATTATTCTGAAAAATCATGCCCGGGTAGCGCAACGTCTTCTCCGGATAACTCCATAGGGTATCGATATTTTCTTCTAGAAACTGGGCGAAACTGGTTGTCTCCGAGTGTTCCCCGTGAACATGTTTAAATTCAAGGTAGAGATCTATTTCGTCCATGGGTGAACGGCTGGTTTCCCGGCTGTAGAACCAGGACTTGGAAGGTCTTTTCGTGAGCACTTTCAACTCTTTCGATATCAACTACAAAACAGAATCGGTTCAATTTTTGGTTGTTCGTTCGTTCGTTCGTATCTGTTCGTTTGGTTGTTCCTTTGGTCGTTTGTTCGTTCGTTCGTTCGTATTTGTTCGTTCAGTTGTTCCTTTGGTAGTTTGTCCGTTCATTCGATCGTTCGTTCATTTGTTTGTTCGTTCGTTCGTTTGTATTTGTTCGTTCGGTTGTTCCTTTGGCCGTTTGTTCGTTCATTAGATTGTTCGTGCGCTCACTGAAAAGCTAAGGATTACATACCTTTAGGTCATCCCAATCTTGAACACCCATCTTGACCATCCGATTCATATTGAGATTGCAAAGGCGAGACCCATCCACCTCATTTGCCAGAAATGTTTCCTGCAAGCCATACAGCAGCTACAGTATAATCGAACTGCACTAAACAAATGATGTCACTTGACAAATACGGTCGAACCTCATATTTCCCCATCCCGATCTCGATTAGCCAAGCTGTCGCTTCCTTAACAGTCCAATGCAGACACTCCGGTACTAACGAATTTTCCCCATCGGACTTCAGGGCTTTATTGCGTTTATATTGGTAGGTATAAGCGTCCCATTTCCCATGCGTGTCCATGACACTGCGAGCTCTCATGGTTGACATCACCGGCTTTAACGGTTGTGATAAATTTTGCTGTTCCTTCGCGAGCTCAGGTTCTGACATTTTTCGCATGGTGGGACTTTCGAGACGAAGAAGCTCATAGGGTGCCTCAGCCTGGCGAAGGCAGATGTCAGTGGATGCTTTAGGTCCAATGGGATGGTCCGCGTTCTGGGGGTCGATACGCCCGACATAAACCTGCTTCTTGAAGGGTTCGAGAATGTTAAGTTTGGCCTCGTACCGTGCGCATTCGTAAGGGTCCTCTAAACGGGCGAACTCCTTAAAGACGTTGATATCAATATCTGTGGTCATGGCTAATTAGTCCAGGGTATGATTGATAATGCTGCAGCTGAACAGGTGGATCCTATAAGCTCTTGCCATTTTCTGATTGGATGGGTGTGGTGTTGGTGATGATGTTATCCGTATATGATGCAGAGGTCGTGAAAGAAATCAGACATATCCAATATGACCACAACAGAGCCCGGGGAAGAGGGAGACTGCTTTACGAAAAATTTATTCACAGATTGTAATCTGATTCCATCTCCAAGTTTTTTTCCCTAGCCAGTTGCTCATGAAGCAGATATATACCGTCGCTAGGGTGACTGCTTTGCTGGGCAAGTTATAAGGCATAATTCATGCGATATGTCGGTCACACATCCTCGTGCCAGACTTGATCCCTCAATTCCTGACGTTAACTTCCTTGATCCTGTTCTGCGACTTTTCGTATTATTTCGATTGCTTCTAACTTTCAGGGACGTTGTTTGTTTCAATTAAGCATATCAACGACATCAGCTGAGAACGATATCTTGAAATTATTACACCGGATATCCGGTGTATTCCGGTTTCTTCCGTTAGCTGACAAAACAGGAAACCTGTTTCGAAACTTCACACAATTGAGTGGCCGGAAACGTTCACATTTCTAAAGCTTCACAATCGCTTGTCGAAAGTTTCAGCTTGGTTTTCAAACCGATGCGGTAAACACCAATCAAACCTGTTGGTTTCATACTTTTTGGCTCATTAGATCGATGAAGCTTTCAACTGGGTTTCAAACCATTTAATGTCCGGTCGCTGAATACTGAATATCTGAAACAGACTGCTGCGTGCCAGTGCCTGCCATGCTTTGCCTTAATGAACGTATTAATCAACTTACAAATCGACAGCTGAACGGAACTATTTACTTAACCACCACCATCAACTAAATGATTCATGCGCTAGTTAATAGCAGTGTAAATGCAGGTAACACGGGCAATAGTGCTGTGATTCGGCGACTGAAGTAAATAACGCTCCAAATTGATCAGCGCCCTCTGTTGGAGCTATGACCACCGTGTGATTGTTGCAGCGCTCGCTGAAAGAAATTCCCCCCGGAAAAGGTTGCGAATCTGTTATGGGGATTCCTGCGACCCGGCCAGCTGTTTATTTCTGCAAGCTGTTGTGGGCTCAGGCAGTTTGCAAAGTACCCTCTCTGATGTGGGCACCACCGGACAAACTGAAAGTCTGCAGCAGATGATGAGGGCACTTTCTTCTTCCGCTTCATTGGTGCGGCGGAATGGGGAATGGTTTGCATATAATCTGGACAGCTCCCCCGCGGAAGATAGCCGCGATAAGACGGACAAAAGGCAGTCCATTGAAAGTCCCCAGGCCTTATAATAACGTGTCGAGGATGGGCTCGAGATTTGGATGGCATATTTGTCTGACCTCCATGGCCGTCTCGGACTGTTGCTAGAATCAGGGATTATTTTAGTGTGTGACATTACGCAAAACGTTTGAG
>LRSR01005923.1:0-25018 GCA_001579985.1 Hypsibius dujardini | reverse complement strand
CAGACAGACAGACAGACAGACAAACAGACAAACAGACAGACAGACATTTTATATGTGATTTCTCCAGGCCGTGTGAACAGAGTGAGTGTGATCAACGAAAAGATTGCTGCCCATCCAGAGCTCAGAGAAGCCTACCAACAAAAGCTTGCACGGGTTCTTCACAGTGAAGACCAGATTTCCACCCCAGCGAGACTTCGAGGCTTGCTCGACGGTTTGGTGTTATTCCTGGACGAAGTTGATCTCCTCCTGCGCAACAACTCTAACGGCAATCCCCTCCCGCAGCAAGGAGAGTCCTGGTTGTTCGGCGCGGAATTCACAAACGCTGATATGATTCTCGCCTGTATCCTGGCCAGAGTGGATCTCCTGGGACTGGCCGGAAAGTATTGGGATGAAACAGAGCGGATATTTCTTGCCGATTATTATCGTCGCCTCAAGAAGCGACCTTCTTTTATGCAGGTACCCGGTACTTCAAAAGTCATTGATCGCAGATCTACATGTCAGTTGTTCTGTCCTTCTACCTATTTGTCTGTCTGTCTCTCTGTCTGTCTGTTTGTCTGTCTGTCTATTTGCCTGCCTGCATGTCGGTCTATCTCTCTGTTTCTCTGTCTGCCTATCTGTTTTGTCTGTCGGTCGGTCTGTTGGTCAACATGTCTGTCTGCTTGTCTGCTCATTGTTTGTCTGTATGTTATTATCTGTGTATTTTTCTCCTTTACCTGAGTATATGTGTTGACTCCCTATTTGCCTCATCTTGTTGTCACAACATATTATTCTCTTTGCAGCAATGTGTTCCGCACAGTTCTTTCGCGTGACTGTCAACCATCCTCCCTATATCAAGATATCTGGATCGCGGACGCACACAGGGTCTTAAACTGCCAAAATTATGTGGCGAATTGCGTTTGGCTAAAGAATCTGAAATATCACTGTCTGAGTCTGGAACTTCTGCAATCTCATGAGCGCGATCTTGGTAGACCGTCCTCCATACTGTACACAATGTATGGGCAATTCTGCTCTGCAGTCTCTAAAACTGAGTTTCCTGTGTCTTTTTGAGATATCTGCCTAAAATTTGGTTTGAAGGGACAAATATTATAAAATTTCTTATATGGTTGTTTGCCTGTTTGTCTATTTGTTTGTCTGTTTGTCTAACTGTCTGGCTGGTTGGCTGGCTTTCTGTCTGTCTCACTTTCCTGTCTACCAGTCTGTTGGCTTATATTGTTTCCCTTTGGTTCTGCAGACAGTTTGGCCCCCAAATCATTCGATAGCCTAACTATTGAACTCTGGAGCGAGAGCGATAAGGAGAAAGATGATTTCCCTTCCGTGTCTTTAGCACCGTCTGTCCGTCCATCTCGATCGATGGCGGACTCATCAACGCCAGAATGTCGTCTGAATTTGCGATCGCAGGCGGTTGATTAGATAACAAAACACGATTGTGACCGCATGTGCTGCCTTGACTTGTAAGGTGCTGCAACACCATTTCTCTACACAGTTTTCCCGACACCAAACGCTTAATCTTGTTTGTTAAGAGGCCGCTTCCTACAATTTTCGTGGTGGTGCGCCGAGCGCGAAAAATTGCAGACCATTTTTGTTTGCGTTGTAAGCCGCCAACAAAACGGATTTTTGTTTATTTAGGAGGCTGTATACTAGTGTACGTGCATCCATCTCCTTCGGTGCGGCGGTATATTAAAATACCTGTTGTGGTTTCCGTTTCACCTCAGCCCATCTCCTTCTCGACTCGTGTCGAGTGGTGATCGTGTCTATCTACGGGTGATTCTATTTTCCCTGAAATATCCAAGCAATTCTAATTTCATTTTGACTTTCCAGATAAAGCCTATGTTACTGAATAATTTCGTGGAAATCTCACGCAAAAGGGGACGAGCCATTATTGACAGCAACGTCGCTTGTTTTTACCTCTTGACTGGTATTTCTACCCGATCGAGTCAGCAGTGATGGCGGACGCGGTGGAGAATGGTTTGCCGGAAGACAGCTCGAAAGTGGTTATTTATCAGTATTACTCTTCCTACTGGAGTCAAATGGTAAGTGGGGCAGGCAGGCATGAAACGACAGGACGGCTGACAGACAAACAAGCAGACAGACAGACCTTCATGCCGACAGACACACAGACACACACAAAGACACAGACACAGACACAGACACAGACACAGACACAGACACAGACACAGACACAGACACACAGACAAACAAACAGATAGGTAAACAGACTGACAGACACACAGACAGATAGACAGACAGACAGATGCGGACGTTTGCAGAATATTTTAACTCTATTTTCAGGTTCGACTGGCTTGTGTGGAGAAAGGAATCCCCTTCACGAAGGTGGAGATCGACTTAGTCAAAGGAGAAAACTACAATCCCGACTACCTACGCATCAATCCAGCCTGTGAGGTCCCTGCACTGGCGCACAACGGGAAGATTATCGACGGCTCTCAACCCATCATTGACTATTTGGACCAGATCTCAGTGCACGGTGTGTTTTGTTCCCTTGACAAAATTGACTAACGGTCAGACATACGTACTGTACGTCCAACCTTGACAAGTCTTTTTGTTTGATTTCCTCGTGTCTACAGACAAGCCTCAAGGACAGCGGCAGGAGGAAATAGAAGCCTTTCGACGGGAGTGCTGCCAGCTTCCCATGGCCGAGATTACCGTAGGCGTTGTCTTGAACCCCACTCTGCTGGAGGGCGCCAAGGTTCCAGAGAAGACGATGGAAAACTTTTCAAGTAAACAAACATTTCTCTGGGAATACCTGGCAATTCCGGGAATCCATGATTGTGCCCGTGTCTGTGCCAGTGTATGTGCCCGCGTCTCTGGCTATATTCATGTCTTTGTTCGTGGCTTTGTCTGTCTACGTGGGCTTTTGCATGCTTAAAACTGTTGAAGTGTTTTTAATTAGCGCGAATCTTTTCATTGACTTTTCGTTGTTAAAGCCTTTCTTATCGACTGCAGAAAGAGTCAATCGCCGAGCCGTGCTAGAAGAGAACATCGTCAAGTATCCAGAGCTGGCGGACGCCTACCGTGCCAAACTCGAACGTGTCATTGCAACGGAAGTCCAAGTTGCCAATGTTGCGACCATCTATGATCTCCTTAAAAATTTGGAGAGATACCTGGATAACGTGGACGGCCTCCTGCGAATTAACGCTGCCGAAAACAGAGGTCCGTTTGTGTCCGTATGTCTACTTGGTCATTCTGTGTGCCCCTCGCTGGCCGTCAGTTTGCCTGCGTGCTTATCGGTCTATCTGTCTGTTTGTCTGCTTCATTGTCGGTCTGTGTGTCTGCCTCAATTGTCTAGATGTCTGTTTGTCTGCCTGCCTGTCTGCGCGCTTGTCTGACTGACATACTTGCTACTTCACTATTTCTTCCTCTGTGTTTGTCTCACCGTCTTGTTCTCTGTCGGCTTGCTGTTGTTCGTCTGACTCTTTATCTGACTGCCTGTCAGTTTGTCTGCATACAGCTTCGTCCGCCTGTGTTGTTCTTCGTTTAACGATTTAGTAAAACCCTTCCGCTCGCCGAGCAGGCAAAGACAGCTACGAGTGGCTATTCGGGAAGGATTTCACCAATGCCGACATTGCCTTAGCCATTTTGCTGGCCCGTCTAGACCTTCTGGGGTTGGCAGGCCGGCTGTGGGACGTGACGGACCGAATCTACCTGGCCGATTACTACCGTCGGCTTAAAGAAAGACCGTCTTTCCGACAAGTAAGGCATTAACTACCCAGACATAACGCTCGATAGACAGCGCTAGTCTCATTATCACCCTGTACTCTTGCCTAGGAATGTGTGCCCTATATATCGGAGGACCACGCATAGCCGAGAACCAACCGTCAAAATACCTTCCGTTATTTTTCTCCACAAGATCATTCTAAAAGGAAAAAAGTCTGCCAATACGATTATCAGCGGTTGGAGAACTCAGTTTGTTTGATTATTAGTGGCCAGGTTTGCTGAACAGGAACTGAAAAAAACCAGAAATTGAATCACTAAGACATTGTAAAAAACAGCCTGTCTGTCTATCCGTTGTATTTCTGTCTGTCTCTCTGTCTGTCTGTCATCGCTGTTCGTCTCTATCCGCCTATTGTAACTTCATGTCCATCTTCTTATCTGTTCTGTCTCTCTTTCGGTCGTGAATTTTTTGTCTTGAATTTGTCTGTCCCTCTACTTGAATCAAAAATGGCATTAAAAAATGAGAATAAAAAGGCATGTATACTGGCTGTATGTATCTGGTTGTACACCTTAATCCCAAAAACTCGCTAACGAATCGAGTCCCCCAACCGTCGTTCACCCTCAACCGTTTTGTATTGCGGATCTGCCAAAAATGGCGTTGTTGTCTGCCGGCGAATATAGAGCGCTCAGCAGATTAACGTAGCGTTGTTCCAGTTCCGTGAGACTGATCTTCCTGGTCAGACACAACGGCAACTGCAACCTCTCCAACACGATGACGTTAAGGTTCGCTTGCAGGTAGCCAATGGCGAGATCCACCAGGGACAGAAGGTCCCCCACCCCACGAACTACCCATGAATAGGATGCTATTCACGTATCGTGAAACCGGCCGGACTGCGAATGTAAAATAGAATGATACAATCTGTTGAACCAGTCTTTCGACAAGCACGCAGAGGCACGTAACTAAAATTTCTTTAACCTCCTCGTATGATATAATGGAACAAACATTGCAGTTAGAACGCGAATTGCTAGTAGCAGCTGCCTGCTGCATCAAGTGGTTCATTGATAGTCAATAATGAATGATTGAATATTTGATGTGGTCCAGAACAAACGGAAACATTGCAGGAACAAGTGTAACTTTGCAGGAACAAATGTAAACTTTGCAGTGTTTCTTTTCCTTGTTCCTTCTAAAAACATATTTTTTTACACCTGCTATTTTTACATTGGAATTTTTTCTCACAAATAACAAAAGCACCAGAGGACTGGGAATCCGTTTCCGTATTGGCATTAACTGAGAAGGAGTGGCGAAGTGAAGAACTGAAAGAAATTCTGGAGAGCTTTGTGTAGTTTTGCGTCTCGTGTTCGTCGAAGACCGCGCGGTTTCAGCGCTTGCGAGAAGTAGGCTTTTGTTCTCTTATTACTCCGGTTTAATTTTTCTTTCTCTTCACATTTGTTTGTCGCTTCGTAGTATGTCGCTGCAGAAACGGCTGCGGGTGGTTCTTCCAGTTTTCGTCAGAGTCGAGGACAGGTGAGTCCAGGTTTCATTGGGGCGTTGAGTGATTGATTGGTTGTTTGATTCGTCGTTTTGGGCTAACCTCCCTTTGCGTCACTTATTTTGATTTTGGTGTTTGTTTAATTAACGTGTTTAAATTTCAATAAAATACTATCTTTTTTAAAATAAAAAAGTATCTTAACATTTGAAGTACCCATTTTGTATTCTGTTAAAACATTGTCTTTTTGAGGCTCCAGCCATCACAGTCACTGTTGCGCTCAAGCGCTCATGCAAGGAGCCCCGGATCAGATGTTTGAGTTGGATAACGTGACGGGCTTGTACTATCGCAAGGTATGCACCATCCGTCAAGGAGGAATTTAGAAGCAGAATCGGGAGCGTCATGTTGAAAAATTACACAGCGACAGCGGCTGCCTTATAAATCAGGTACTTAATCTCTGGAGATTCCTTTCAAATTTCGTAGATTCCTATACGTGCCGGTTTCATGTTTATTGCTTTCGTTTAGGACGACACGCTTAAGGGCAACCCTGGGCCGGCTGTGACAGCAATGATGGACGATCATCGCTACGGGTCACAGATTGGACAAGCGGCTTCGATTACGCGCCGGGAAGACGAACTTTCTCAACTGTTGCTGCTGCGGATCTCCATCGGTGGCCAGGCGGGCGGGCTGCCTGACCACGTCTGGTACATCTCGGATGGCGCCGTCGTGGATATGGATGATTCGAGCTTCTACGCTTACCAGTAGACCCTCGGTTTGAAGAATAAACACTGGGTTTGATCTGTCTCTTGAGATTTGGTGACCTGTGTTTTACCGGACCATGAGGGATTTCTGACTAAAAACGTGATTCGAGTTCTCTGCTTCTCATTTGGAAGCTGATTTGTGTTTTGTGTTAATTTCGGAGTTCTTTTAACTCTGCCAACTTTCGTGTCTGACGTGTTTTACGGTACTCAAACAAGGAGAACTGATTGGTCGATTTACTTCGATATCAATTTTAACTAGCTCGTTCTGGATACATTCATTTTTGATTTTCTCGTTCGTGATCTGCTGGTACGATTACGAATATGACATGGTATTTGTACGAAAAGTATTAATGCTAATATGAAATGTCCATCATCAGCCAGAATGCGAGATCCGCGGTCCAAGAGAATACAAGTGGTCTAAACTCTATTTGATCCTTGCCTATCTAATTTTACTTTCTTAATGTCTGTCTGTCTGACACAGAAAGACAAACAGACATTTAGAAAAGAAAGAGACGTAGGCAAGGCAGACATTAAGTCAGACCGTTAAGCTGGGAGGCAGAGACATCCAGGCATGAAAACAAACAGACATATGGAGCGATTGACAGTCAAGAAGACAGATGAGCTAATAGACATATAAGCAGGCGAGCCGTTCGTTGGTTTATCCGCCCGTCTATCCCTGTATCCGCGATCCATCCGTCCGTCCGTATTCCGTCTATCCGTCCGTTCGTCCTTCCATTCGTTCGTCCGTCCATTTGTCCCTCCATCCGTGATTCTTCCGGCCATCTGAACGTCCGTCCGTCTGTTTTCGGATGAGCGGTAAACTGCTATACGCGAACGGGTAATTCTTCGTGCTGGCCCTAAAAGTCTGAACGCGCGGGCTGGATGCTGCATGGCCAGTGCACTGCACTGTGCTCTGCCTGCGGCAGACACCCACCACGCCAGAGAACCATATTTTCTGGGCTGGATGTGTGGTTTAATGGGCTTTGGCCCCAAGCGCGCAGCCTGCTTGGCAGTTTAAAATTTCAGCCTTCGCACTTTTCCAGCACGAAAAAGTCCTCCACATTTCCGCTTTTTATTTCGCAATCCGCTGCATTTCCGGCGACTGCACCGGGAAGTTCCAAATTCCCACGGTAAAGTGGCACCCGAAACTTGCTGGCATACCTTCATTTCACCCAGTCTTTATTTTGGTATTTGCACAGGATGTCGTTGAAACGGAAGATCCGTTTCAGCAATCTCTCCGCCAGCAACAATGGCAGCGAGGCTTCCACCTCCTCCGCCGGGATGGATGCCTTCCCCGACGAGTCCACAAAGTCCAGTGAGGATCCGTTCGCGTATCCAACGGGTGGGGCAGGCAGTGAGACGTCCAGCTTGACGTCGGAGGGGACGAAGAAGCCCAAGTTGCTGTTGAAGCTCGGAGGCGCCGCAAAAAAGAATCTTCCCCCACCACCCGGTGCAGCATTGGGAAGTAGCCCCTTGTTGGGTCTGCTGGCACCGACCATATCGATGGAAGCTCCCGCGGCGGCGGCGGCAACGACGCCGGTAAAGGTTGATTTGGGCCGGTACCCGAACGGGAGGAAAAAGACTGATCGGAAGAAGAAGAAGACGCCGAAGGTGGAGGACGTTAGTGTGAAGGTGGGTCGCTGGGGTTATTTTTAATTGATTGGGAATTTAATTTCCTCGTTGAATTTTAATTATTAATTTCATTGGTTAAGAAATGAATTGTGTTACAATACATTTTGCGGGATGGTGATGGGATTTCGGGCATTTTGACACTTATTTTCAGATATTGTTTTCCACCTAGTTTAGCAGATCTTTAATCGCCCTGTTATTTTTTTATGATTACAATTTACTTGAATCACTTGAAATTTGCACAAATGAGTGATTAATAGGGATTAGCAGTTATGAAAACTCGCCACGATGGAGAGACGATGTATTTTCCGGCTTTCTGACATTATTTTCCAGATCTTTTTTTCGACCGATTTTGACGCATTTTATCTCTAAATTTTTTTATGATTTCAATTTAGTTGAATCGTTTGAAATTTACATAGATGAGTGGTTGGGGAAGAGCAGTTTATGAAGCTCATCGTAATAGTCGAGATGGAATCTTCCTAAGATCATTTCAATGGCTTGTTTTCTCAACAGAGCGAAGCTTTTACTCTTCTTTTCCATTATTTTATGGTTCAGTTTTGCTTTAGTAGCCTAAAAATTGAATTGAATGTTCTGGCGCTGAAGGAATTACCATAGAAATACTTCCTCGAAGAAGACAGTAATTTCTGACTTCATAACCTAAACCGCATTCTCCCAAAGCATTTATGCTTCAGTTATTTATTTGGCTTCTAACTTACTAAGATCGTTTATAAAAACTCAGGCCGATCATATTGTTCGCTCTGAGATCGATTAAAGAAAGTTTTCTACGGTGTTGGTCAGGGATGTCTATATTTCACATCGACCTTTTTTCCCCCTTGCAGGAGCTCCTATCTCACGTTGAAGACGCACAACACGCCCCACCACAGCCCTTCCAACCCAAGCCTGAGTTCCTCTTCCCATCAATCCCCCCGACGCGGCATCTCTCCTTTGCCGATCTCGCGGCAGAGTCCTCCAACCTCAGCCTCTCCATGGCAGAGTCTTCTTCTTCGCAGCAGCCGCAGCCGTCTACGCCACCGCTTCCTACCGAGTCGGCCGGACCATCCAGCGATCCGTTTGAGCAACTCCTCCACTACTATCTCACTCACCTAGAGCGGAAGGACATCCACAAGTTCTTCCACTTCCCCATCACCGACATGCTCGCGCCCGGCTACTCTGCCGTTGTAAAGCACCCCATGGACTTTAGTACGATGCGAAAGAAGCTGGCGCGTGGCTGGTACGAAAGCCTCTCCCAGTTTAAGGTGAAGGAAGGGATAATAACGTGTTGCGGAGCTTTCAATCGATCAATCAACGGTTGATTGGTTGATTGACTGCATGTTTTACCGCTTGTTTGGAAAAAGGCGTTCTACGGAAATCGGAATGATGATAACCACGACGGTCTTCCGATGGAAAACTGAGCGACGAACTTTTTTCTCTAACCCAGAAACTCTGACCGATTTCCAAAATATCCTTTTTTCTGCTAGCTACAGGATTTTTGTAGATTTTTTTATGGGAATTGATGAATAATTTTGTGTCGTTTTTTACAGGGTGATTTTGATCTCATGTGTAGCAATGCGATGATCTATAACGAGCAGGACACCATCTACTCACGTTTCGCTCGTAAGATGTCCCGATCAGGCGCTAAAATCATGAGTAAGGTAAGAAATGTCTCTTCAGTTCCTGAGGAACTGGGAAAATTGACTGATTGAGTAAGGGATTGATAGAAATGATTGATCAAATGTGCTACGGTACGGTTATTCGATGTGGTATGGGGAGTGTTCACCTCGAAGATCTGGGCAAGAGGCCGCTGCCGTCAGCGGTTGTCTTAATCTCTTCGTAGGGATAGCGTTCTCTTTCGGGTTGATCATTCACTGGACTGACAAATGTCCCTTGGGATTTCATGACCCGTGAACATGTTTTGCCTGTCTGCTGACTGGCAAATTTGTTTCTTTGATCTGTACTGAAGAACTTTCTGTCTGCCTGTTGGTCGGTCCACTCTGTTTATGAGCTGCCTGCCAGGAAGCATGTATTACAAGGGAACCGAACGGTAGGCGAGACGCCGATCTCTGAATTTTTTTTTTTGAAAATAGTCAACTAAATTAATNGTACTGAAGAACTTTCTGTCTGCCTGTTGGTCGGTCCACTCTGTTTATGAGCTGCCTGCCAGGAAGCATGTATTACAAGGGAACCGAACGGTAGGCGAGACGCCGATCTCTGAATTTTTTTTTTTGAAAATAGTCAACTAAATTAATAGATTTGAAAAAACTCGTCTGAAAACGAGTTCTTGTTTGAGCGGAAGAAAATTCGAAAGTTCCCGATGACTCAGTGGGTTTCCGTTTCCGATTCCGATTTATGTTCTAGCAAAACTCAATTTAATATTTTTACCACTCTAACCCACATTAAACGTTTGACTCCTAGATTTTTGACACTCTTCCACTTTGAATTCGATTTGAAATCGATTGACATCGGCAGAATCTTTTTGGTTGCCAGAGGGCGGAGTTATGGGCGAGTTTCAATCTAGGCTTCCGAGTAACGTTGCAGAAATGACACAGTTCCGCCCCTGTCCTCCAAATAAAATTTTGCTGATGTCAATCGATTTCAAATCGAATTTGGAGTTGATGAGTGTCAAAAATCTTGGAATCAAACGTTTTCGGAAAACGACGTTTTGTGTGGGTTAGTGGTGAAAAAAAATTTAATTTTGCTAGAGCATAAATCAAACAATCAACGGTTGAATTGAATGGGAAACCCGCGGAGCCATCGGGGAACTTTCGAATTTTTGCCGCTCAAATCAGAGCTCCTTTGCAAATAAAATTGTTTACTAAAATCTATTGATTTAGTTCACTATTTGCAAAGAAAACTTCAGAGAGATCGGCGTGTCGCCTACCGTTCGGTTCCCTTGTTAAGAGTTTTGTGTATCTGGTGACTTTATTGTCCTCCGCAGTTTTGCTTGGCTCCGAACTTTCTCGCCTCATTTCAGGAACGGTTGTCCAACGCCAGACGCGTCGTTCCCCGCCTCGATTCCATCCCGCCGCACCTGCTGGTGATAGAGACGCAGTCTCGCTCCCTCAAAGGCCATCATCATCACCGTCACCGAATTCCCACTGGCCTCCTAGCTGCACCTGCTCTCGCTGCTTCTACGTCGCGGGAGACGCCCGACACTGGCCGTGATTTGCCGGAAGTTGTGGAGGTTCACAGGGTGACTGATGCCGCGGACGAAGTGACTACCGGTTACGATGACTATGTCGGATCGATGTCTCCCTCCAAGTTTCGGTGCGTGCTTTTGTTTCCTGTTTGTACCTGTGCTAATTGGTTGTTTTTGTTGAATCGCAGAACGGGGAGTTTGTCGGGCCCGTATGAACACATCCCGCAGGAGAATGCTGAAGAGATTTTGACGCAGCTCCGAGCCGCGGGGAAAGAGGTCGCGGAGAGACTTACCACTCGAAATACCAAGGTGAGCCATTGCAGTGAACGAATAGGATTAATGGATAACGACTTGATTGTTCGACTGGGTGTATCAGTTGATTGTTGGTTTATTCGACGATTACGAATGCAGTCGATTTGCCACGCTTTTAATGCTGTTATACTCCTGGCAACACTACTCTTTTCTCAATGGAGGTTTTGACTCAGTGTTCTTCGTTTTTCGAATGTTGCAGCTGGTGATGCCGCAACGGCAAGCCGATGGTAGCGTCAGCCTGAACATTCTCAATCCCGACGCGCGGAGCAACATGACGATCGGTGCACTGTCAGGACCGCTGAAAACCGGAAGCGTCCGTCTTCCCCGGTTTGATCAGCGCGCTAAAATGGAGTCGTCCTCGGGTAGGTTCATGTTTCTTTTCTCGTCTGTCCAATGTCTACTGATCTGACGGCGGCGTGGAGGAATTGGGAAGAGACTACGAATCGGGAGAGCAGCACAATATCCCGGTAAGAGGAGTACTGGGACATTGTCATTTTAGTGATTGCTTGATTGATGTATTGACAGCAATTTTGAAATTCATTTTTTCCCGATTGGACGGGTTCGTTGGTAATGATAGTGTTAACCTCATAGATCTGGGCAAGGTAGCACCCGTTTTTCCGCTGGTGTCTATCTAATGTCTATGGAGGAAGAAAAGCGTAAAAGTTTCGATTACGATCCCCTTGAGAGATTCCCTGTCTGCAAGGATTTGAACAATTGAAAACATATTTTGTGTGCTTCTGTAGATGAAAACCAACTTCGTCGGACGTAGAGGATATTGCATCAGAATGCGGTAAGAGTTTTAGAATGGATTTTTGGTGTTGTCTGAATCATGTGGCGCTGAAGTTTCCCCATCTTTGGTGACTGGATTCACGGACATAGACCGACTCCTTCGCTATGATCCCCTTGAGGATGTCTCCATGCCTCTAGGATTTGCACGGCGAGTACATTTGCTGATAGCATATGTCTTTTTGGCTTTCAGGTATGATAAGGATGCTTTCGGACGAGGATTGCAGTTTTAGACAAGGACTTGTCTGGCTCTGTCTGAATGGAGACATTTAAGGTTCGTTTGTCCTTTTTTCCGGGTTTTCGGGTTAGACTTTGCAACCTCAAAGTTTGCGGAAGAAGCCAGGCTGTACCTCAGTCGGTTGTCTTGGTACTTTCGAGGGAAATTGTGTGTGCAGTGAGATCCGTGCGAGGTATTCATCAGATTAACAGTGTCTTTTGGATTTCATGACATGGATACATTTTATTTATTACCTTAATATTTCTAGTTTTGTTTTAAGATCTCATTATGGTCAGTTTCGTTTTGATTGCAGGTGTTTGGTGGCTGTCCGCAATATGGAAAGTTTTTTCGCCTGTTCCGGACGTATTTGACGGTAAGGGCAATGTCTTCCTTAGTCTTGTGTTGTGGATCGCTTACCCCTCCATCAGTCACCTCGAAGATCTGGGCAAGAGGCCGCTGCCGTCAGCGGTTGTCTTAATCTCTTCGTAGGGATAGCGTCTTTCTTGCGGGTTGATCATTCACTAGACTGATAATGTCTCTTGGGATTTCATGACCCGTGAACAGTTACTCTTGTTCGATCGATGTTTTATATTTTTGGTCTTTGAAATTAATATCTGAAGCTGTTTTGTTCATTCGTCGATTCTTATTCCACCATTTTTTTGTAGATTTCCAGCGACTCTTGGAAACCTTTCGCCCATGAAGGTACATTGAGTACGCATTTCCGTTGATTGATTGATGCATTGGAACGTCCGCGGTGGTCGTCATGGGCTTCTGCGCTCGCTTTCCAGGCTCATTGTGACTAGCCTCACATTGCTAGCCGAAGTAGTTTAGAGCCAGATTGAGTGTTGGGAAGTTTTTCGGTGCAAGGCATCGCCGTTATCCGGCGTCCTTGCTTCAATGTTTCCCGACAGACTTGGAGAGGCATCCTCTTCTGACTCGGATGTGGTTGAAACTTGTTTGTTCGTTTTTAGGAGAACGAACTTTCCCGATCCTCCTTCACGCCCCCGTCACATCACTCGACTGTCCTGTCTAGCATGTCTCATGATATGGAAGCGTTCAGGGAGTTTTTTCCGGTTTGTTTTCTGACCAGGAATGTGTTACGCTTTTGCAGTGTTTAATCAGTTCTACAAGGATTATGGTGTCTTCTCCACCCACGCGCCGGTCTACAACTCGAAGGGTGCCGTCTTCACTAAGGATGAGATTGATATGCTCCGATCGGCCTACGGCAGCGATCGCGGTGTGGCTTACGCAGAAAGGTAGGTAGGAACGTACTCGTCTCCATTGGGCGACGACAGACGGACCAGAGCAGATTGCCAATGGTCACACATTAGGGACACAGTGATGTCTCTGGCAGAAGAGAGTCCAGACTGTAGAGTGGGCAGACAGGCACGAGCAGACATGCAGGAGCTAACGAAAGCAGTCAGACATGAGCTAAATGCGGTAGACAGACAAACAAGCACTTGTATGTATCAAATTAAATTTTTTTATAACATAACTTATTCCATTTGTAGTCTTCTGCGATGGGCTCAACAAGTGAAGCACCCGGTGGTGCGAAAGAGCATCGAAAAGCTCCTCAACGACCACTCTGGCGGGGAACACAGCGACCTCGTCGTCCTCCTCAACGACCGCATTCTAGCGCGCAGCGAAGAGGAACGCCAGAAAATGTCTGTTCCCGTGGCCTTGCAGGTAGAGGCAGTTGCACTCCCATTCCAATATTGTTTTGGAACCCGAGTGTGATTTGTAACAATTTCACCGAATTCCACTTCCAATTGGAATTTCCTCTCGAGTTCCACTGGAATTTTACGCACTACTTTTTCGGCTTGCAGGAGTCCGTGCGTGGGCAGGATCTTCCCCGGCTGGATGGCAGCGATGCAGCACTAGCCAAGCTGAAGAACCTCTCAAACGACGGAATCGATGTCAGCTTTCTCGATGCCTTGTCGCCGGAGCTGTTGAAAGCCCCACCGAAGATGACAACAGTCGTCGCGGGGATCAACCCCGCGGAGTTGCTGAGTATGAACGGTGAGCTGTTGCATCAGCTGTATCTGGAGCAGACGAAGCGGCTGGTTACAGCGCCAACCGCGCAATTGGGAAATATTCCCGCTCCCGCAGACACGGAATATGCTTTGGGTGAGTGAAGAAAACAAAATTGCGGAATTTGTTGACACAAAGCTGCTGTAAAATGAGATTGTGTTGCATGGATGTCGTTTTTATGCCTTCCCTTCGGTTTGCCTGTATGTAGTTCGGACTGACCCTCAGTCTTCCTATTGGTCTGTCTTACTGTCAGTATGTCTGCCTTCTTGCTGGCCTGTCGGTATATCTGTCTGTCTTCCTCCCTCTCCCTTGTATCTGAATTTAAGCCGGCCGATCTGAATTGGTTTTTTTCTTACTCCTTAACAGCGGAGGAAGCCGTAGCCAGTTTGGCCAAACTGATTGCCCTGTCCAAGCCGGAAGACGTGGTGTCGTCGGTCGGCGTGCGGAAAGCTCTCAATTTCGTACCAGTATAATCCCTTCCTCGGATTCGGCTGCTTCCTCATTTCCCTTGATCTGATAAGTGTAAAAATTTCTCGCACCAAGTGCACATTAAGTATTTCTGAGCCTGTTTTTGTTGGTTTTAATAATGGTGTTGGATGCTTTTATAATACCAAGTTTTCGGTGTTTTTGGTTACTTTCCCATGCGCGTGTTTTGTTTCATATGATTTTACATTGGCAATTTTTTACTTGGGCGCCTGTCATGGTGTTTGGTCAATAGTAATTCGGGATTCGATCTGTACATATTTGAACAGAAATGTATGCACTGAATCGTATGGTCATATTGATGGCAATAGTTTCAATTTTTCCCAACTGGAACAGAATGAAACTGACAGTAACGAAACTCTTTCAGTAACATGAAAAAGAAAATTTGATCAAGCAGGCTTAATCAACCAATCGATGAGGATTAAAGCTCGATAGTTTTTAAGCAACACTAAAACCTTTCAAGTTGCAGGAACAAAACCTTACAACACAAACAAAATTCTTTTTAGTAAGTGTCTTAATCAATCAATCGATGACGACTAAAGCTCAACCGTTAAGCGACAGGTATAAACACTCACGCAATACAAACAAAACCCATTTAACTGGCGGCTTGTTCTTCTCTTCGTTGTTGCCTTGAATCTCGTGCGCAGTTATTTGTTTTGTGATCCTTGAACTTCCCGTCATTTCTCCCGGAGCCCGTCAAACGTAGTGAAGGCATTAAATTTCTCACTGAGGAGTCCTTATCCTCGGAAAGCAGCTCGTTTGATTGGTTTACGGCAGGGCCTTAAATAGTGTCTATTAATAGACAAAATGCATACTTTTTAAAAAAAATGTGCATCTTTAATTACCAAAATGTCGACGATTAAAAAAGTTCAAATCCGAAGAGAATTGCGATCACCCCCATCGATATTAGGGGACTTTTGCGCCCAGGGGGGGGTGGGTCTGGAACGGGGGCGACAAATAGAAAGCACTTTTCTGCTTGCTAATGCACAGAGCTGAAATAACGCGAAACACGTACGGGGAAAGCGTCTCATTATCTAATACTGTGTGAAGGTGCCAATAAGATATCCACTGTGTTTTTCGAATCTTTGTTTTACTCCTTACCGGCTTTTCTGTTTTGCTTTCTTGACAAACCAAAAATGTTTTTATTCTCGCGAACTTTAGTCCTGCATTGCATTGCATAGTCTTTATTAAATATTCCTAATTTTTTATGATGATAATTCGTAAGAATGACTCGTGAACAGTTGACGAAACTGCTGAAATTAACCCCTGGGGGCGGGGGCGCCCCCGCCCCCAGGGGGTTGTAGATCATTAGTGTTTTGCTATTTTAGGCCCTGGTTTACGGCGTCTCATTTTGAACTGATGGAAATTCGGGTGAGCTTTCTGCATTTTGGCGTCTCGCGTTTGATGAAGCCCGAGCCGTCTCAGCGCCTGCGCGAGATGGGCTTTTGTGCTCTTGTTACTCCTGCTAAAAAAAATTATTCTCTTTGAATCACATTTGAATGATCGAATATTTGATGTGGTCCAGAACAAACGTAAACATTGCATGAACAATGGGAAACATTGCAGGAACAATGGAAAACATTGCAGGAACAAGTGGAAACATTGCAGGAACAAACGGAAAAATTACAGGAACAAGTGTAAATATTGCAGGAACAAGTGGAAACATTGCAGGAACAAACGCAACATTGCATTGCTTCTTTTCCTGGTTCCTTCCAGAAAACGTCCTGTTTTACACCTGCTGGGACTGGGATTTTTTCGTCACAAATAAAAAAGGCACCGGAGGACAGAGAATCTGCGTCCGTGATGAAATTGACTAAGAAGGAGTGGCGAAATGATACAAACTAAAATTTGCGGTGACTGGATCAATTGGTTGGTTGATTGATTGGTTTGATGCTCTTTTCTCGGTGGCTCTCTTCACAATCTTGGACACTATACATTCAACCGTCCGGAACAGGACCTTTCTCTCGTCCGTATGGAAGGCCAAAGCATCAACAGAGTCAGTGAGCGACTTCTTCGGAGCGCGGACATCCACGCGGTAGACAGCGAAGTTCGCCTGCTGGAAGTCACTTCCGATCAAAAGGTAATGCCGACTGTCGAGTCCTCTAGCAATTTTTAATACTTCTACTCAAAATTAAAAATTCAGATGTTTTAGCACGTAGATTATTTTATAGTATTGTTAGAAATTGAAAAAACTAGCCAACGAGAGACCACTGAAAATTAGAAATTGCGAGTTTTAAATTTCGCACTATTCAATCAATCAATGACAAGCAACCAGAACCATTCGGGGTTTTATTTCCTTTTCTAAGCATTTATGAAAGTATACAATGATACAATTGTAAAACTGAACGTCACTTTCGATAGGTGCTAAACGTCAGTTAGATAACTCTGCTAGGGGAAGGAAAATTAAAAAGATTAAAATTTCCAAATTGCATGCTGTTCAATCAATCAATGACGACTGGCTGTCAATCAATGCTGTTCAATCAATCAATGAAGACTTTGCTCTTCAAATGCAGTTGCTCAAATGCTGTTCAATCAATCAATGACGACTTTTCTCTTCAAATGCTGTTCAATCAATCAATGACGACTTTTCCGAACGGTCTGTTTTTTTTATTTTATTTTGTTAGGGCTAGTATTCTTTTATATGAAATTATTAATTGATAAATCTTGCAACAGGGAACTTTGTTCTAGATTGTTGCTAGCAGTCTGATGAAGAATCCCGCGAGACGCAGGGGAAAAGCCACATTTTTATGCTGTTCAGTGAATCAATCAATCAATCAATGACGGTTGTCACGAGCAGTTTATGTTTATTTTATTTTTCTCCTGTTTTATGAAGGATTTCTAACAGCACATTTATTTTTAGCTTTTTTCCCCTTAAATCTTTCTCCTATTGGCATCATTTTCACAATTGTGATTATATTATATGATTAACATTGCATCGTTCCTTTTTTTCCCGGTTGACCGCAACAGTCGCTCCGATTCCTCGAGCCAAACCTCAGCGGCGCCACCGTCCTGGCCAAGGCCGTGAAGACCCTCGCATCCTGGCGGGATGAAGCTTCGAAGGAATCCCCGATCGAACCGGAACTGACGCACTGCTATAAGAAGCTCCGGCAGGAAGGGAAGAGTCCGCTGGAAGACGCCGATTACTTGTACCGTGCCGTCGTGCTGCGCGCGCTGCGGGACGAATTCGTGACGGATCAGCGGAAATGTGTGCTAACGCTGTTCACCAACTGGATTGTCTTTCACCCCAATGTGGAGCGGGTGTTGGACGAGCAGGAGGGGCCAGCAAGGGATGCAGAGCGCCTGAGGAAGATTGACGACGTTCCGAGGTTTCGTGAGCCGGAACTGCGGCGCCGGCTTACCAACGTGATGGCAAGGGTGAATGAGTTTGCGTGGAAGTCGATTTCGCCTGTGGAAGGGAAATACCAGCCGGTAAGTTAGTTTTTTGATTTTTTTTCACTATTTAGAAATACATCTAGAGATTTAGATCTGATTTGTATCTGTTAAGTCTATGGTTGATTGATGCATCGGCTTGATCTGATTTGTCTATGTCAAGTCTATGGTTGATTGATGGATTGGCTTGCAGTCCTGTCTTCCGGCTTTACCAGTCGCATTTCTGACTTGGAAATCTCACAATGGCTTTATTTATTTCTGGATGCTAGTTAAGTCCTAGTGGTTTTTTAATTTCATCTCAGTTGTCGAGTGAGGCTCTTGAGGATGCCAAGGAAGATTTATTTAAATATTTAGTATTCTGAGACAGTTTTGCTGCGTTGCAGAAGTGCCTGCATTTTAAATTTAATGTCTTTTTATTGGATACTGTGCCATTTAAAATCCAGCTTTCAATCGAATACTGTTTCGGGTGGCTGCGGATTTATGGGCTGCTAGCGACGTGACCGGAAGTGGTGGAGTGTTGTCGCAGGATTAACTCGTAGCTCCGCCCATTGACATCCGAAGACTTTTAGCTGATGTCGATCGATTCCGAATGAAATTTTAAATGGGATTGGGTCAATAACAACAAAACAGAAACTGAAAGAAACAACTGAAATGTGTCAGATATTGTCCGGCAAATATTCTATCAGACTACGGTGATTGATTGATTGATTGAATTATTGGATTGATTGATTGGATCGATTGATTGATTGACGGATGATTCGCTACCTTTTTATTTTTGCAGGCTCCGGAAATTTCTCAATTTCTCTCCGACATGGAAATCTCGCCCCGTTCATGGACATTTCCACCGAACAAGCGTTTCGATCACCGCTCACGAATCCTATCTCGGCTGTGCCGAGTGACGGTCGATCCGTTCAGCGTGTCCGCTCAAAAACACTTTGACCAAACCGTCGCGCAAATGGCTTCCACGTCCCCGAGCGGCTCCGCTACCGCCACCGACATCGAAGACAGTCTCGTGGCCCTCGCCAGCGAAATCTGCTTGGAGGAAGGGCCAAAGTGTCGGGAGTGTCCGTTGCGGAGCGTCTGCGGCGCGTACAAATTCCAGTCGGCCAACGAGCCCTTCCTCCGGCTCTTCTACCGGCAGCCCAGTTTTACCGCCCACAGCGTCGCGGTGGTCTGCCGCGAGGGGTTGGAGTGCCGGCTGTGCTCGTTGGATCCGATGGAGGATTCCTACTGTGCCGGTAAAGGAGTCATGATGTTTCCTGTGTTGAAGCAGCGTCTGGAGAGGAAGAATGTGGCAATGGTGATGGTTCGCAATCAGACGTCGGGGCAGTTTTTGTTTGAGGTGCTGCAGTTGGCAGCAGTTGGGATGGGGGCAAAGAAAGGCCGGAAGAAGAAAGGCGAAGTGCCTCCTGAGCCGGAGAAGGTAGGGACTGTGAGATACAGACACGATAGGCAGGCAAGCAATCTGACAGACAAACAGATAGGTAGACAGACAGACGGATGGACGGACCTATTGACAGACAGACAGAGAGACGGACGGACGGACCTATTGATAGGCAGACAGACAGACGGACGGACGGACCTATTGACAGACAGACAGTTCCTCCTCGAATCTTCAGTTTGCTCCGTCTTTTCTTCTCTACAGATATATCCCTACCAGCTTTTCCGAGTGGATCTCCCAATCCATATGCCACCATCTTCTGAAGAAGCTCTCAGGACTGTCCGCGAACAGCTTCACGGCCACTTACCCGGCACGACATTGACCGTTGAACGGAACCGCCGGTCTGACCAGCGTGAAGAAATTCCTTGCAAAGGAACCCTCCAAGTCTCGTACGTTTACCTGGCGACTGTGGATGGAAACGAAAACGTCAGTGACATCAAAAACGAATCAACGTCAGCGGAACGCTTTTTCGGCGTGAAAGCGGCGGACTTACAGCCGGACATGCTGAGTCCCTGCGACTGGAAGCTGTTTCAGACATTTCTGTTGTTCCACCAACAACCACAACCGGCGACGGAGGAAACCACGGCAGGGCGTCAGGTTCCGAGATCGCGACAGGATCTCCCACCGCGAAAACGGCTCACCGCTCTCGAGGAGGCGTGCTTGAAACGATATCCTACTTTCCGTTTTGAAAAATGATTAGTTTTTATTGCCTTACGCACTGCCGAGCTTGTAGATAAGAGGACCTAGAAACCGGCATGCAAGCTCGCTCATGCCCAAGCTGGCTGGCAGGCAGACAGACAGATAAAAGTCCCCTCGGTCCTTCTCTCTTGGCCATGATTGATGTTTGCCTTGAATGTGTGGTTGAATTCTTAGTCTTTCCTACTTCCATATTTCGCTCGTATCAGTCAGGAAATAATCATACTGTATGGTTACATTATGATGTCGGCTGAGGCCGATATGTCTGATAGACAGACAAACAACAGAAACAGACGGACGAACGGACGGACGAACGGACACAGACAGACAGACAGACAGACAGACAAACAGACAGACAGACAGACGGAAAGACAAACAGACATAGACAGGATAGGTAGACACATCCAGACAAAATGGCAAAGGCATAGCAAGCGAATGTCACTGTAGCTAAGGTATCTTCTTTACCGGTTCAACCAAAAAATACGAACAAAACTCTCAAACCACAAACACACACCATAGTTCCATGATGAGCTCGAAATGAAAGTGCTCCACAAATCCACACAAGAAAGGTGTGCTGCTGCCGTTCTTTCCAATTAAAACAACCCTAATATAGTAGGTGTCTGAGAAACTGGGCTTCTGCAATGCTAATTCAAATTGATGGCTGTGTGCCTGTAAGCACCGCCACAAGAGGACTAGTACAAAAAAGGGGTCCACCACGCATGCAAAGCAAACACACACATCAAAATTGAGGAAACGTATCAACAAACCAAAATCCATTACGAAAAAAAAACTACCAGGAAACACTCCTGTCCGTCCGCCTCACCGTCTGTCTGTCCCGTGACAGAGACGGAAGAAGAAGACATGTCTGACTGCGAAGGAGGCACCCGGTTTGAGCGCGCTTTGGGTACTTCTTTAGGAGGAGCCAGAGAGAGAGAGAGGAGGAGGAGAGATAGAGAAGGGGGACGGGGACTTGTCTTAGGACCATCTGTGCGTGAGAAAGATGGGGGAGAGACGGAGGAAGAAATTGGGGATTTCCCTCTTTGGCTTGCTCAGTCAGCATGCCGAGACATGGGCGATTCCGCAGTGTAGGATCCGGAGTGGGCTAGTGAAGAATTTGATGATTCATCGCCTTGTTGCAGCAAGGTACCACGCATGTGCGGCGGATGGCGCCGATCGCGCATCATCGTTTTGTACTCACTTATTCTTAACTTCTTTCCGTCCACCAGGCAGGTCCTCTTGGGGCGTGGACGGTATCTGAAGTTAAGACAAAGATTCAGAGATGGGTGGACAAGACAGTCAGACAAACAGATAAGCCGACCGAGACAGACAAACGGGGCAAACAGACACGGCAGACAGGCAGGCAAAACCGACACACAGACACACAGACAGAGACAATGATAGCAGACCGGGAGGCAGGCAGGGAGGCAGGAAGAACAGATAGACAACCAAACAAGCAGCAAACATACCGGTAGTCAGGGTGCTTCTCCATATGTTGTTTGCTGAGCCTTGACTGTTCCTCATAGAACGGTTGCTTCTCGTCGTTCGACATGGCTTTCCATCGCGCCCCTACATGGAAGAAAAACACAAAAGGTGTAAGGCAAGTTGCCGCCAAACTGGGGGAATTTAGTGGCTAACCCAGTATTTTGCTGATGTTGGAGTTGTGCATGTCCGGGCAGGCCTTGAGGATCTTGCGGCGCTCCTCCCTGGCCCAGACCATGAAGGCGTTCATCGGTCGCTTGATGTGGGGCTTCTTACCGGCCTCGTCGTCCGCCAGCGCCGCGGCCGCGACTGCCGCTGCGCGTTGGTTCTTTCCGCGTGACACCTTTGTACTCGTTATCCGATCTGGAAAACAATCAGGAAACAACGCCATATATAACAATCGCGCAGAACAATCGCACTCGCCGCATGAACCACAAAGTGAGTTCGTGTGGCGCGGCTGGAAGGACTTCAGCCTTTGTTGTCTCATTCAATTTGTCTGAATAACATCCAAACTCTGTAGTCTGTCTGTCTGTTTGTCTGTTTGTCTGTCTGTCTGTCTGTCTGGATGTATGTATTGCCTACATGCCTTTCGGTTGGTCTGTTTGTCTGTCCGTTCGCTGGTTGGCGTGATATATCTACAGACATTCAGACATACCAGGCACAGGCATATCCCCGTCCGAATTATAGTCCCCACCATCGTCGTCATCCAGATGCCCATTCCGTCCCGTCATCGACAGTGACGACATGAATCGTGTACTGTCCCCGTACTTCATCCGGTTCATATAGTCCGCGGAAGCCAACATCGACAGACCCTGGTGGTCGTCCACACTACGATGTCTGGGCTTGGACAAATCCATCACATTATCCCCGGTCGATCCGTTGCTACCGGTCTTCCTCATCTTCCCAGACAAATTCAACGGACCGCCGTTCCCGCTGCCGTCAGCTGTCCGTTTTGTCTGTGTCTGTGATTGAGCCTGTGTCGGCATCTGTGTCTGAGACGGAACTGGAAGGACAACCTGTGGCCCGAAAGGCAGCCCACCGGGGATGCTCTGCGCCAGGAAGGGGTAGCAATGCAGCATGCCCCACATGGCGGCATTGGTCTGCGCCTGTTGCTGCTGCTGCTGCTCAAGTGTTCCGTTGGCCGGGAGGACGAAGCCGCTGTTGCCGTTGCTGTTGCCGTGACTGGAAGTGCAGGAGTTGGGCGAAACGGAACTTTTGTGGGACGGCCGGCCGTTTTTGGTCGGTGTCTGTGAGCGGGAGTGCACTGTTGATGCAGCTCCGTGCTGGTGATGGCCGTTGGTGATTGGGGAGTGCTGCCTGCCGGCGGCTAGGACGGGGACGGTGTTCTGCAGAGAGAAAAGGACGTTCAGAAACAGGCACAAACAGAAAGGCAGATGGGCACCGGCACATGTACAAACATGGAAACAGGCATAGCCAGGCAAAGACAAAAACTGACGTAGGCACAGACACAAACACAGACTGACACAGACACAAACACAGACACAGACACAGACAGGGATCCAGACACAAACAGACACAGACAGACTAAGAAATGGACATAGACACAAACACATGCACAGGCGGGAACACAGACATGGACAAAAACACAGATAGACACAGACGCAGACAGACACAAACAAAGATACAGACAGGGGCACAGACACAGACAGATTAAAGACAGAGGCACACACAGACACACATACACAAACAGCACAGACAAAAGTCGGCAAAAAATGTACACGAGTATCATGCTATTGTTTCCGCATTTTTCTGCTTGATTGTCGTGGGAAAAAAAGAAAAGCACGAATGACGAATTTCATCGCTAACTTTAAACGTAAAAAAATTACGTCAGTTACAATCATAAGATACTACGACAATGACATTTTGTTCTTGTTCGAAAACTACAAAATCATTTAATTATATATCCTTTTTCAAGCAGTCAGACCTCACGCAGAAACGGACACGAAACACCTTTTACTGTATTTTACTATATTTCGTGGAATTTATATATAATAAATATATATATATATATATATTTTTAATCACTCTCTATCATCGATCAATCAAGTACCCGCTTCATCACATAAAAAATCGCTGATTCTAAAACGCACTCCCATCGTTTCCATCTTCCGACCTGACAAAAAAACTGCAGAAATTAAACTTATAAATTACTTCCGAATTTTTTTTTATGTTTTAAATACCAAAAACACCCACGAAAACTGTAGAAAACAACGGGAAATCCTTTCGATAATAAAGCGATCCCAACGTTGATTTTCATCAGACGCGAGACTGATTGATTGATTGAGGGTATTGTTTTTCGCGACTTTTCTCTCGCCTCCGCCTCACCTGATCTTTTTGGGCGTGCCTCAACTTATCCCTCGCAGTCCGGGCGCTCTGCAGTATCTGCTGGAGACATCCCTCCTTCTGCTCTTCCGTCAGGTCCCGCTCCCCCGTCAGCGCGCCCACCAACCGGGCGTGGTCGCGCATGTACTGCCGCATCAAGGCGGAGGCCTCATCCTCCGCGCAGGTCTTAGGGCTTAATCCAGGCACCACGATACCGGTCCCCGGCGTCGTCCCATCTTCCTGCACCCTCCGCGAACACTCCCCCGGACTCTCCGGCTGCACCTTCAACACCTCCCCCGTGGACTGGTCCATCGGACTGCCCGACCCAGACGTGGTGTCTATGTCCGCCGCGATCGTGTCTGTGTCTGTCTGGATGGTGTCTGTGGCGGGCGCAGCGGCGACAGACGTTGTCTGAGCGGTGAGAATCTTGCAGGGCGTGCTTTTACGCCGCGATGGCATCTCTAGAAAGGAGAAACTGTGAGAGTGAGTGCGAGAAAACACGCGGGGTTCTTCAAAACTGTGGTACAGACAGGTATAGGCAGACAGGCAGACAGGCAGACAATGGACAGGCGTACCATAGGCAGGGTGGCCTTTTTTAGCGAGATTCAACTGCGATTCGTCGGCGGGGCTGATTGCGATCGGCTAATCTCTCTTTACTCACACCACAATTGGCTCGATCTATGTGTGTGTGTGTGTCCCGTGTCTGTCTGTGGCTGCCTATGGGCAAGGGGGTTTTTTGTTTGCCGCAATATAACTGTGTCTACTTTTGTCATAGGCATACGTATGGTCTCTGTCTCACTCGATAAACATCTTACAAGAATGGCGATTCACTTTTCGCAGTCGCGCGCGGCGGACTGTGGGTTTTGTTGTCTGCGTACAATGTATATGTGGATGAAGTAAATGACTTTGCCTGTGTCGACAAAAGATAAAGTTGAAAGAATAAAGAGACCTCTTTTGTACATACTGACTGTATAGTCAACATGCCTTTGCTGTGTGTGGGGCTGATGAGTTGTTTTTTTTCTTTTCTGCGAAGCTATGCAAAGTGGCAAGCGGGACCTGAACGGTTAAGTTCGGGGAACCTCTTCGTGAACCTCTTCGTGCCTGCCTGAGTGAACGATGCCTGCCTATTTGTCTGTCTGTCTGTCTGTCTGTCTGTCT
>LRSR01005922.1:0-11064 GCA_001579985.1 Hypsibius dujardini | reverse complement strand
TCTGTCTGTCTGTCTGTCTGTCTGTCTGTCTGTCTGTCAGTAGTGGTAATACGGGAGTTCTGGCACAATTTCTGGCACAATTTTATTTCCAACAAAAATAATATTTTTTATTTAATTCTTACTATTTTAAAAATTAGCTATTTTAGGGTCAAAACATATCTAAATTAGTATAAACTAGTCTATTTTCATTAACCATTTTTTTCAAAATTGCTCAAAAACCCCTTTTTCGCGTTTTCGCGATTTCGTCTGTGAGCTCACAGACGAAACACCCCATTTTGGTCATATATTGAAGAAAGTAAAAAACAAAAAAAGGTGTGGTTTGAACTGGTGGTGTGCTGTGTGTTGGAGAGAGTGTGTGTATGCTGTATTACACAGCCCGCATAGAGAACCATAATTCAAAGTTTACATCATTCTCTAATAGATTACTTCGGTCGAATTCTAATAGCTGTCCTGTGTTGTAAAATAGCTTCAAAGTACCAGTAAACTGACTATGTGGTGACACATCAACTCCCACAAAGTCATTACTTGAGATAATTATGTAATCACTATCATCTTTACCATCCATGAGTACCAGTAACCCTACTATATTTGAAATATTAGTGTTATTGGAGGTGATGTGCCTCACCATTCCACTGTTTACAATATTAGGTAGAGTAACGTATACTAACTCTTTTCTTCCTGACTTACTCCAAAATGTTTTAGCAATGTAAGTGCCGGCTTCATATATTTTTTTCTCGAACCCCGTGTGTAAGATCGGACTATCGTCTCTGAATTCTATTTTGTAATTTGTCAGAACCTTTAGCTGAAGAAATCGTTTATCCTCATTGTAAACACTAAACTGTCCACTTCCTACTATTGCTTTATTAAGAGCTACAAGTAGTGATTCTATATTTCGATAGTTATCAGTCTTTACTTCTCTGTTAGTAATGTTAGCATCAAGATGGATAATAATTTTATTCTCAGAAGAAAGCAGTGTATTGTGATTGCATCTCATATATCCATTATTAATATCACACACATACTTTTTATTGTCAGAAAACTTCCAGCAAACTTGTGTGTCTAAAAGCTCCCCCACCCCTTTGTCTGAAGTAGAGGCAAACCCAAACTTGAAGTTGTCCACGACATAGCTCGCCATTTTTTATTTACCCTCCTATATAGCTATAAAAAAATCATGAACACTTTCATCGTAACAGATAAGAACGGGGAAAAGTATGAAGTGACTAGTACTTCTTATACCTCTGCAGCAAAAACTGTTGCAAAAGAAATACTTGATGACGAACAGCAGATGACTTTCGAAGTTACAGGTAAAAAGTTTACAAAGGTGATAGATATAAAAAAGAAGTCGGAAAAGTTGTATATTCAGAAGGGAGCAGGATGGAATCAGACTATTAAAACACAAGCAGGTAGTGGTGCTCTTCGTTCAAGCAATAAGAAAGCTACTAAAACCAATGCTACTAATACAAAAAAACCGAAACGATTGAAAAATATTGATCTAATATTGATTGGTATATTTCAGAAATACTGCAAGATGCTGAACGAGAAAATATACCTTATTGCAAACGATACGAAACCTATCACCCAACCTTCTGCTCCGATTGAAAGTAGTCCAAGTATTTATCCAGAGATTTAATTTTTTAAGTATAAAAAGCAAAAATGTCTTGCACACAAGTCTTGGTAAGTCAATTACAAAGTTCGAAAGAGGAATATATTTCAGATAATAAGAATAAAGACCTCGGTGTAACGCTATCGTCAAGTAATTCACTCAAAAATGTACAATGCTTAGACCCACTATCAATGACAACATCTGATGAACTTTTAACGCTTAAGATAGATACGCAAAAAATTAAGCCTATTTTAGGTAAAGGATTAAAATATGAAAACGAACAAATTATCTTGCCATTAAACTCAAACGGAGGATTGTCGAAAAGCAACGGTCTTTCCATCGTATGCGAACCACCTCTTTATCTCACTAATAACAAACTCAGATATGTGAAAGCAAGTACCCCCAGCGCATGTAGATTTATGCTTGAAACCATACTAACACAATCTAAATATACTTATAGTCCTGGCAAGTCATTAGGATCAGCAAACGTTTTCACTAAATCAGGATTTCTTTACAGTCAGAAAGATTATGGTATGGGTGAGGATTCCAAACTAGTAACTCTAAGCGGTATAAAGATTGCAACAATTAAAACTGTTTCTATTTTTGCACAACTTAAAATGAACGGAGTCACAATGATTAAATTAATTAGTCAATATCCTACTACTTTTCATGCTTTTAATCATAATGTCATATATGAGAAGTCATTTTTGGCGATTGAAAAGTTCTATACCTTTAACCTCATTCACACAACAAAAAAAGATGAAACTATTACTGCTGTTTTCAAAATGTCAGATAATGCTGAGATTAGTTGTTTGCTGCTGTTAGAGGAGCTATTTCCTTAGCAGTAATACTAGCAACATCATTAACAACTAATAACTCGTATTCTTTATACAGCTTTCTTACGTTACTTTTAGTTTCAATGTTTCGCAATCTAAAGCGATGTTTAACCCGTTCAACCACTTCATATAAATCTGTAGTATACCGCAGTCGATCACCTTTATCAAATGTCTTTCTGTAGAGTGAAATACGTACTTTATCTCCAACTTTGATTTTAGGCTCAATACTAACGTACTCCTGCTTGTTTTCATCCTGGTTATTAAACACATCTATTGGTATTGCTTTTATTGTAGAGTGAAAAGTGTTATTATAGTTATCTTGTTTGTCTGGCAGCACTTTGTACCATGCTCTCAAACCTGTGGCGGTTCGCCATTTTTGAATCATCTGTGCCACTGTTCTATTTACTCGCTCTACTATTGCGTTTTTGTTTATCTCATTAGGGTCAGAGAAGTACGTGGTTACATTATTTTTTTCACAGTAGTTGTTAAACTGCTTTGTATTAAACTCATTGTCTGCGTTTATGCTCTGAGGTTTGCCCATATGTTCAAACATCTTTTCTAGATTTTCCATTATAGTAGGAAAACGTCGGTTGGTCATTGGAATGAGTTGCAAGTAGCGAGAGTAGACATCAATACATACCAGTATGTACTTGTAGTGGTTGAACATAAAACGATCATAAATCATCACATCGATTTGGTAATTCTGCCTAGGAAAGTACGCGTTGACTGTATTAAATTTTTTTGGTTTTCTAGATTCCTTATTGACTTGGTTAGTGTACTGATTTTTAAGATATTTTTGTATCTCTATAGAAGTTAAATCTTTATTGTCCAGTTTATGTTTTAGCTTAGATACTGACTGATAGCCGGTTTTTGGATCGTAGAAAAGACTTTTGAGATTCATGGCTTTAGATAATACCACAATGACTTTCTTAACTGAAACTGCAACTAGAGCTATTTCAGATACATGTAAAGATTACTGCAATCAGCAAACTGTTAATAGCTGGAGTAATGCAAGTTTGGGTATTGCTGAAATACTATTCACCTCCCTAAATATCATAATTAACTTTATTGTATACAAAAAAATAAATGTAAGTAATCGTCGTAATAATGTTTTCAATCGAGAAGCATTGTTTAAGAATGATGTGTAGTAACTGTTTTAGATCGAGTGTTAGTTATCATAAGTTTCTTAAATTTAGCATAGAGATAAATTGCAATTACGATTGACAAAAGTATTATAAGGAAACATCTTATGATAAAACTGAAATCTATTTTAATGATATTTATTCCAAGTTCTGACACACAGTAATTCAACGTATTATTTAAATCTTTTTTATATTCTTCTTCTTTAATTTTTGCTTCAAGATAGCTTCCTAGGCCCTTTAATACCATTTTCCAAAATTTCAAGAAATTTGTTCACTCGTGTCTTTACGTGATCAACTTCACACTGAGGTAATTTTATAGATCCTGGAAGATCAATCTCAACTTCAGATTTATTTTTTTCTTCAAAATAATCCCGTGTTCGTTGTGTTATTGTGTCGATTATTTTGTCTTTTTCTTTTGTTATTTGACAGCAATATTCTATATCTGAATTTCTATTTTCTCTCTCTTTTTGTAATAATCTAGCGGATACCAGGTCTGTGGGAAACAGGGGTGCTGTTGTCAAGTCTTGTGATTGTTTCTTCGTCAGTGAGCTGGTTTTTTGTCTGTGTTTGGTTTCCTCCATGTAACTCCTTTTTTATACATATGTTGAATAATGTTAGATACTTATAATAGGTGGTCCTTGAAATCTCTAAATTGCGACAAGTATCTTTGACTGGCAAATTTCCCCTGTCAGAAATTATTGTTTCTTTTATGTGGTCTAAAGAATACCTTTTGTATTGACCAGATACTATATGAGAAAAATAGAGCATGTCAGCGGGTGTTAACGGGTGTTAAGGGATAATTATATAAACACAAAAAATGTTTTTGTTGTTGTTTGTCAATACATCCTGGAGAAAGTGAGTACTGAAATGTTTCAAATAAAACGTGTTTACACAATTATATATGAGTTTTTAACATTGAATTTATTTTGATGTAGTAATAGCTGTATCGTACACAACACAAACTTTGCCTACAAGAATTAGAAAATGCCTAGTACTGAAGCTCAGAAGCGAGCTCAGAGAAACTACTACCTTAGGTTGAAAGAAGATCAAGAAAAATATAAACTCTACGTTGAAAAAAAGAAACAATACTTTATTCAAAAATTCAAAACAACCGAGGCTTATCAAAGAAATAAAGAGGAGAGCTTACAACGCTACTACAAAAACAAATCTTGTTAATTACATCTTTTTTAAATTGATTTTATTTTTCCAATATATCATACTAGAAATTTTGTTCAGGTTACTTTTTAATGGCTGATCTTCGGTTAATTTCTCGTCATTTTGAAAAGATAAGCAGAACAAATGAAAGGTTGAAGCGTATTCCAGGATATGAAACAACTACTATTTCACGAAGAGCTACGACTGAAGAAGTCAACAATTATATTCAAATTATTGAAGATTATGAAAACCGAGTTACCCTAGATAATATTTATAAGGAAGCAGAACAACCACTGGAAGAGGAAGTAAATATTAATGTGAAGGGTTTGTTTGACCCTTATAGTGTCGAATTAGACAGTAGTGCTTTAGAGAATGCAACCCAAACTTATGGAATCACTCTGAACGCTACTCCATCAAATGATGTAAGTTATGGAAAGGATTTAGCTAGTCAGTACCTTGATTTAGTTCGAGCGCCTGTAACAGAACTACTTACCAGACAATTTGAAAGAATGCGTGCCTACAAAGTTATTTTTACACTTTCCACAACTATGATGAGGAACAATTTCAATGGTCAGTACTCTGAAAGCATAAGAGTACCCACAGCTACTAAGCCTGTTTCAGTGGAAAACCTTAGTAGGATAACCGATAAATTTATAAATGACAAAAACAATGAGATTGTATCATACATAAGTGAAATGATGCTAAAAGGTTCTGGATTTGTTCTGACAGATGTTCTCTATTTGGATATAAAATTTAATGAAAGTAACCCCATTAATGCTGGGACTTATATAGAGTTGCCTGCGTATGTTGCCAACAAGAAAGCTTGTATTAACGTAAATAACGTTGAGGATAATTATTGTTTTGTTTGGTCCGTTTGTGCTGCCCTGTTTTGGGGTGAAGAAAAAAATCCGCAAAGACTAAACAAAGAACGCAAAGAATGCTTTAATCAATTAAAACATGGTGACATAAAATATCCAATGCAGATTAAAGATATAGAAAAATTTGAAAGGCTTAATGAAATCAATGTCAGAGTTATTAATTTTGAGGATAAAACTAGGTCGTTTTGGCCGATGTATTACAACCGAGATCAAAATGAACAATATAGTAGAGAAGTTCCATTATTGATGATTAGAAATGGAACAAACAACAATGAAACTATCACTGACCATTTCGTTTGGGTAAAAGATGTGAGTCGCCTACTATCCGCTCAAGTCAGCAAACATAATGGAAAGCAATTCTTCTGCCTATCTTGTTTCAAGCATTACGGTACTGAAAAATTACTGAATAGTCACAAAAAATATTGTCACGAACACCCATCAGCAATCACCGTAATGCCTGAAACGGGTAAAAATATTATGAAATTTAAAAACCACCCTTATCAGTTCCGCCATCCCTTTGTTCTATATTGCGATTTAGAGAGTTTATTAGAATCACTAGAAAAAATTGATGAGGGAAATGAGCGAGGCGAACAAGTGAGCGTAGCAAACGTCAGTGAATGTGAAACAAAGTCTTATAACACACATCACCACGTAGCCTGCTCTGTTGCTATGCAACCAGTGTCAATTTATAAGGAGCATAAACCATATCTCTATAGAGGTAAAAAAAGCGAAACCGAAGTGATAGATGTCTTCTATAAACAACTAGAAGTATATGCTAAAGATTTCCATGAAATTTTGAAAGTGAATAAACTGATCATAATGAGTGACGATCAAATAAAAGAGCATAATAAAGCTACACACTGTTATATCTGTAAAAAAAATGTCGATGAGTTGGATGAAGCTTTAATTAAAGTTAAAGATCACGATCATTTTACTGGTGAATATCGTGGACCTGCTCATTCGCAGTGTAATTTAAAAATAAGAAATAACCTCTACCGAATAAAAGTTGTATTTCACAATTCTAAAAATTACGATACCCACTTCTTTGTTAAGCAAATCAATAAACTTGAGAACGTCAAAGTAATTGCAAAGACTATGGAGAAATACAGTAAAGTAAGTGGTACTATTAAGCTTGAAGATGGTAAAACTATGGGTATAGACTTCCTAGACTCTTGTCAATTTCTGTTGTCTTCTCTATCTAACTTAGCTAATAACTTGGCTGAAAATGATTTCAAACAAACAGATAAACACTTTGATACTAATTCTAAGCTATTCCAAAAGAAAGGTATTTATCCATACAGTTTCATAGATGGTTTTGAAAAATTTGAACTGAGAGAGAAACCATCCCAGGCAGACTTCTACGATCATCTGAAGCAAAAACCATGTACAGATGAAGAATATAAATACTTTGAAGAAGTGTGGGATACAATGAAATGTGAGAATATGGGTGACTATCATGATCTGTATCTTTATTCGGACGTAACCATTTTAGCAGATGTTTTTGAAAGATTCAGAGATATTTGTCTACAGTACTATGAATTAGACCCGATACACTATATAACTGCCCCATCTTTAGCCTTTGATGCTATGCTTAAGATGACGAAAGTAGAACTTGAATTGTTAACAGATGAGAATGACTACATGTTATGGGAAAGAGCAGTTAGAGGAGGAAATGTTAATGTTGTTAGGAGACACATCAAGGCAAACAATAAGTATTTGCCAGATTATGATGAGACGTTAAAAACTTTATACGGAATGTATTTAGATGCAATTGCTCTTTATAGTTATGTAATGTGTCAGAAACTTCCAATTGGTGGGTTTGAACATCTAAATGGGTTTAATATAAATGACATAATGGGCTTAGATGTTGAAAGTGATTATGGTTATTTGTTTGTGGTAGATATCCATTTTCCAGATGAATTACACGATTTATTTAACGATATGCCAATGGCACCAGAGAAAAAAATTATCACCGAAGACATGCTAAGTAAAAAAGCAAAGAAGCTTAAATCAGGTATACATTATACTGCTAGCGAAAAACTTATCTCAAGTCTTGACCCAAAGCTTAATTATCCTGTTCATATCAAAAACTTACAATATTACATCAGTAAAGGGGCTATAGTAACAAAAATACATGATGTCATTCGGTTCAAACAAGAAGCTTTTATGGCGCCTTATATCAAATTCAACATATCACAACGAACTAAACCAGGGGTGACGGCTTTTGAGAAAGATTTTTTCAAGTTAATGAATAACTCAGTATTTGGGAAAACAATGGAAAACGTGAGATTATACCAAGACGTGAAAGTCTGCACCAAAAGAAAACAGTACACAAATAAGATTGTGCCAGACCCATTTTTCAACGATTCGCTTGTGATACATGAAAACTTAGTGATTTGTAAAATGGGTAAGAAAGAAATTAAATTGTGTAAGCCGGTGGCTATAGGGGTTACTATTCTGGATAATAGCAAACTTCATATGTATCAGTTTCATTATGACGTTATGATAGCAAAATATGGAACCGAAAATTGCCAGTTTGCCAACGGTGACACAGACAGTTTGATATATTTAATTAACACGCAGGATATATATGAAGACTTGAGAGATGACGAGCAGTTTGCATCTCATTTTGATTTATCAGTCTTTCCTGAAACTCATTTCCTTCATAATAAGAACAATAAAGGTGTAATAGGTAAATTTAAAGATGAAGTTCAAGATGGTAAGAATCTCAGATTGTTGTCTGAAGTAATTTCCATAAGACCTAAGATGTATCATTGTGAAGTATATGACACCGTAAACAAACAGATTGCAAAACCAAAGCAAGCTACTAAAGGAGTTCCAAGAGGTACTTTAACGCTAGATAATTTCATTAATTGTTTGTACAAAAACGAACAGACTGTTGTGAGTTTCAACACGTTTAGAAGCAGGCAACATGAGATTTATTCACAGGTAAATAATAAAATAGGACTAGCAAACTACGACGACAAACGTTATTTGAGAGGTGATGGGATTAGAACATACGCTTATGGTCATTACAAAACAAAACAAAAAAAGTAATCTGCTAAGGTAGATTAGACGTAGCTTAACAGATTACCTTTTTTACAAAACAAAATACAATTCATTTTTTTATTTATTATCAAGTATAAGTAAAACCTAATCGCTTAAAAAATGTTGTCGATTGCGAATATTCATACTACTGACATTCCTTCTCAGTTTGTGACTCAGGTTCAACCTATCAACAATGTGGTTGAAAACCTTATATATCAGACGGTATCTCCGAAGAATTGTTCAACCATACTAATGGACCAGAACAACACTAATACATCTGAAATTATATTCGAGATCGATGGAGACTCTGGCTCTTGCATTGATTTGTCACAAATATCTTTCGAATACGACCTATCAGTTACTATGTTTGTCAGCGGACAGGTTACTCCTATTTTAGAAACATATCCAGTAAACTTTGTAGATAGTTTTCATAGTAGCTGGATAAGTTCTCTGTCGGTAGATTCCACAGTTGCAAATCATGGCGCGAGAATAATCGAGTATGTTTTAAACTTTAGTCAACAAAACCAAATGATGAACTCTTTAACGTATACATTAGACGAAATTCAAACGCAAGGTAGTCTGTATGGGTACTATAACGAAAGTCAAGCTTTAAAAGACGCTGCTGCAAAAAATAGTGCTAGTATAAATGGTTGTGAATATCTATGGGGAGACTCAGCTAGCGTAAAATCAACCAATAGCAGCATAGAACGAAAACAGATGTTACTAGCTGCCAACGTGGGGCAAAACAGCAAGAGGATTGCCTTTAGGGTTAATCATCCTTTCTTTAACGTCAACGATGTGTTACCACCTAATTTCGGAATCCGAATAACGATGCAACCACAAAATACATACACCAGTTTTATAGCAGACACAAACTCAGCAAAAATAGGCACAGCGGAGAATCCGCTATTTGGAAAGGTTGTGTTTTTCAGTAGCTTAGTTTCTAATTTAGTTTGTTTAGTTAGACGAAAAAAATTATACTCGCATGCTTTGTTAGCGTATCAGCAATATTTGAACTCCACTCCGAGACAGATCAGATATGAAAGACTTTTATATCAGTCTAATCATCTAGCACAAAATTCTGGCAGCATGATTAATGTAGATATAAAACTTGGAATTAATTCTCAGGTAAATCCAAAAGCCTTACTATTCTTTTTGACAGAAACTGGGGCTAAAAGCAGTTACTCTTTAGATTCACATTACTTTGTGACAGCTGACGTATACAAGTACTGGGTGGACTATAACGGAACAATAGTTCCAACGAATAACGATTTAAATCTGAAAATGAATGGCTTATCAAACAATTATTCTAGAGCATATCAAATGTTAAAGGAGGCATTAGGCTTGCATCATACTGACACATTTAGCATAAAATACAAAGATGGCATTACTGGATCGTGTTATAATAAGCGAAATACCATATATGGTGTTCCACTCTCTAATGATCCAGAGTATGATTCGTTTGAGGGTAGTAGTATGGGTAAAAACAACGCCCAACTGCAACTAAACATAATTTTTAACACTATAGCATCGAATTACGATTTGCACACAGTACTATTGTTTGATGAAATTTTAGAGATAGATTATGAGAAAAATAAAATGGAAAACATTAGTAATCATCAGAGCAGACTAACAGAAGTACAAATGCCTACTGTAGCTGATTTCAAAAACGCACGATACATACAGTTTGGGGGTGGTAAAATCAGTGGATTTTTCAATAACTTAAAGAACAAAATTGCTGCATTTTTACCAAGACTATTCAGCGCAGTACAGACTTACGCTCCACATGCAATTAAAGGTGTAAACATCGCTAATGAAATGGCTGGTAAATACTTTGCTAACCAGGGAGGTTCTGCCCTAAGTTTAAAAAAAAGCCAGAGCTACATGAAAAAATTATAGATAGACTAAACGAAGTTAGAAAAAAGTATAAAAATTACGATGTCATAGGCTATGAACAGTTTCATCCATTAAGTAACCGAGAATTCGACGATTATTTCAAACTTGATCAGTTTTATAAAGGATGTTATGCTAACGATAGAGCTCATCCAAAATTTCTTAAGAAAAAAGGCGAATTTATGATAATCAATGTAGATCCAAGCGAGATGAGTGGTAGTCACTGGTTTTGTTTAAAGAAGAGTAAATATTTGGAACTATTTGACTCTTGGGATTTACCACAAGTGTTGCTCGGTGATAGTTTTATTAAGAAATTAAAACGCTACAAAAATGTTCAGTTTATGCCTTATGCTATTCAAAACGAAGATAGGGTTGATACCACATGTGGTTGGCACTGTATTAGCTTCATCAACTCTGGTTTAAGCATAAAAAACTATGCAAAAATGTTCGAAGCAGATAAAGCTGGTAGTTTTCCCGAAATTGAAAGATGTAATTTACAAGTAATGAGT
>LRSR01005921.1:0-12254 GCA_001579985.1 Hypsibius dujardini | reverse complement strand
CCATATTCAACACCTATATAATTATCATTGACGATATGCGTACCTTCAAACAACTCGAGAAAATCGTTCGCCGGCAGGTACTCGGAATCGTGGAGATTCCACTCCAACAAACGAAAGCCAATCTTCGGCGCCCGCAGATCCGGCATCCGATTGACATTCCTCCGATTAGCAATCTGGAAGATCTTGACACAGTCTCGCCGCAGGGAGCTCGACGGTCCGTCATACCGGAACAGCACCAGTAGCTGCTTCTGCACGTAGACCACCTTGTCGGCGCTGCAAATGTCCACCAGCCCGAAGACGTTAGACGCCAACGCCACGCCGGCGAGGAACTGCTCCGTCAACGGCGGCAGCGACCCCAACGACGGATCAGAAAGCATTCGAATCGGTTCGAAGGAGTTCTGCGAGGTCCCCGTCTTGGCATCGCCGTGCAAGAGGAGGATGTTGACGCCCGTTAAGACGCTGTTTTCCACGAGGACGTGGTGAAGGACGAGGTTCCCGCTGGGATTTATCACGGTGATCCCGTTGGATGCGGAGGAGTAAATTCGAACGCCTTCCATGCGGGGATTTCGGTTGATGATCTCCACCGCACCGGCGGCTTTCTGTCCATGGAGCATTCCCGCCGAGATGATGTCGACGTCTTCTAAAACTGACTGGTCGATGATGTCACGCTGATCCTCAAACTCCGGAAGGGGCCTGGGGATATTTTTGATAACATGTATAACATAGTATAACATTTTAACAAGTACTGGACATTTACTGAATTTCAGTAAAATTTAACATCCAGAAAAAATGTACAATATAATATTTAACGTACATTTTGGGACTTAAATAAAAGACCTTTAATGTTTTAAATACCGTTATTACCTTTAATACCTTAAATACCTTAAATGCTTTACATAAAATACTTAAATCTTGCGAATCAGATAAAATGCTTTGATCGACATGTGATTTGAGTTTAAATAAATGTAAAAAAATGCGTAAGAGACTGTTGAACGTGAATATTGAGATTTAAATAAAATCCCATAAATACTACACCTTAACCCTCTAAGTGCCGGTCAGCTTACACTGGCTTAATTCTTCCTTCAAATTCCATTTGCTCATCGAGCATTTGCACTTTTTTGATACGGTTTTTTGCTTTGATCCTCTAACAAAACCGTAAAATATAAAGTAAAAACAACTTTTGAAAAAAACTTTCGGAAGTGGTGAGAACTCATTAAGCCAAATTTGGCTTAAACTTAAATGGCATGTATATTAACTTGCGGTGCGTGCTGAAAAAAAAATTCCGGGCTTCGAAATTAAAAAGGGTTCTAGCCAACGACCATACCAATGAAATCCAGTTGAAAATGAAATAAACAAGCAATCGAGAGCGGAATGAAAAAATTGAACTCACTAGGAAGATGTTTTGATTCCCTATTGGCAAAATGTCAGCTGTTGTCAGGTTGTTGTGTGGAGGCGCAACAGCGCCGTCTGGCAGTACGGCACTAACCGAGCAGGGAAAGTGCCAAATGAACCCTTGTCAGGTTAACCATACAAGTTAGGTACTTTCCCTATTTAAGCCAACTTTGGCTGACCCAGCACTACCCGTATACCTAAAACACCCGGCAACCAGAGGGTTAAATAAAATAAATGAATTTTGGGATTAAGATAAAATGCTCCGATGGGCATGTGATGTGACTTTACATAAATGTGAAAAAAGTGTATAGGAGACTGTTTAACGTTAGGGCTTAAATAACATGCTTAAACCTGTGGACATAAATAAAATACCCCGATCAACGTGTACGGTATTAGTTTGAACAGTTTACTTAAATAAAATTATATTTTGATTAAAAGCGGAAAAAAATTCAGAAATTTACATAATAATTATGTGACACACGTACATCGTATCATGGCACACTTCTCACAGAGTAACTCTTTAGACTTACAAGTTAAACAAAGTGTCTTAATTGATACGGTAATTATACAATTTTAAATAGAATCGCATAACTTGTTTACATTTTTTAAAATATTGCAATGTAAGTTTTAAATATATTTAAAAGACGTACCTAGCGAAACGGATCCCGCCCCAGTATTCCGTGGCCGGGGAGATATGCCGGCCTTGACAGCGGATGAAAATGAAGGAGTCTTTGAAGTCAGGAATTTGGAGATGAATGGCCGGCTCGAGGAGCGGCAGCTCGCACTCGTGGATGCTGGCTTCCGTACCGAGGCAGTAGAAAGGGCGCATCCAGGTGCGGACGAGACGAAAATCTTCGACACGAGGTCCGCGCCACATTTGAACGTCGTTTGTCGGTTGGCCGAGGTGTCGGCAGACCACTTGACCGTCACGGATACTGAAATCGCGATGCCAGATGGGGATCCATTGGCTAGTGGTCAGGTTCAGTACCTCCAGATAACCTAATTAAATTCGAAAAGAGTTGTTTTTCACCTTGACGAATTGCGCAGTCCACGAATTACAATTGAACGAGGTAGTAGAACTGTAAAGCTTGTTTGTAAAATAATTGCGGGAAATCATAAAACTGTTACAAGATTATGCTCGCCTCCGGGTCGCCTAATCTTGGTCCTTGAGGGAACATTTTCTTCAAATCAGGAAATTTACTGATTGATTTTATTTAAATAGCTAAAGCAATTTAAAAGCCAAAGAAAATTTAATCTCCAAAGAGTTCAATGTAGGTAATATAGAATTGTTAAAAAAATCATACGAAAGTCACAACTAGAAGATCAAAAACAGAAAGACTAACAATATTGTGCAAGTCTCAGCACTCTTTACATTTAAGACATCTATCATAAACTTTTCCAAAAATGTTCAGTATAAGTATCGATAAATTTGTTAAAGGTAATGGACCCTTGTTCAACGTGATTTAGATATATTTTACTATCTCCAGATCGAGCACAACTAATTAGCGAGAATTGTATTTAACCCATTGACGTTCAACGCAATACAAATGTCGCCAGAGTGGCCTTTGATTATTTATTCCTAAACCATTTAGCAGACATTAGAAAGCTAAACTGTTTTTATCTGACACCAAACCGATAATATCTGCCAGCGTCAATCGTTTTGCGTTTTGTTGACAATTTCCCAGAATTAATTAAAATTGAAAAAATGTAAAAAGAATACGTTTCATTTAAAGTTCGACTTCAACTTCCAGTACAATGCTAGTACAGTACTTAAGACGTTCATCTCATATGAAATTAAATTAAGTGATGAACACAAATATCATTAAGCTAACTTGATGTTTGTTTTAATTTGGATTAATTTTGAATTCAAATTATTTGGGGAAAGGGGGGTCCCAGTAGTAGAATGAGGTGTATAGACGTGACTATAATGTTACCCATAAAAATAACTAGCGCCATACTACGATACCTTCGCTGTTCGTTTTGCCTCCATATAGCCGAACATTCCCAATGTCCGTGACGGGTTTCCCAATGTTTTTGACGGGTTTCCTAATGTTCGTGATGGGTTTATTCTGCGATAAAGTCACGGGAAAACCTGATCGCTGGGCCGTCGACCGCGTCACCGGTCCGAACTGAATCCTCTCCTCATCCCCACGTCCCACCGCTACTAAATGCCCCAGGACCAAAATTCCGACATTGGGAAAGAACTCCAGCTTCACCCCGGGTTCCACTGTCAATGTCACACCCGGCATCACAGTCAAATCCCGATTGACCACATACGGCATCGCACGCCGTTTAAGGGTCAGTGAATAGGTCAGCCGACCACCCAAGACATTAATGGTCTCCGAGGAAATTTCCCGCATCGTTGTGTCCGCGGACAAAATCAATGCCGAAAACTCGGGCGTCGCGAGAAAAGGAACAAACTGCGCGTACGCGTAGCAGTTCCAGTCGTCAAAGTCGAAAATCCGACTGCGTATCAGGGTCGTGTTCTGCGAGCCCCAATAGTTGTAGCGCACTTCCAGTTCCATGTTGAGGCGTTCGGTTCGCAGACCAGAGATGAATTCGTACTCCATCGAAGGGTTGGCCAAGATGTTGAAGGTGACGTTGATGCGTTGCAGGCCTTTCACGGCCACGGCGTAGCTGGAGGGGTCGGTGTTGGGGATCCCCGGGGTGGGCCGGTCGTTGCCTACGTTCCCGCGGATGTCGTTTCGGATGAAATTTCCGGGAACCCTGGAGATACAACGGTTAATGTTACCGCCATGCAATGCGTGCTTCTAGTTGAAAAGGAACAGAACATTCAAGAGTAGAACTTGTGTATGAAAAAAATAAGAACAGAAATATCGATTACTACGGCCCAAGGAAGGAACAGAAGGCCTACAGAACTGCAGATTGCTGATGGAACAAATACGGACGGAACAAAACAAAATTCTTATTTTTGCTACCCGTAAAAGGAACATAACAGGGAACAGTAAGAATTGCAAGAGATCCTTCTGTGCGGAATAAACTACGAATTTCAGTTCCCTCGGCTTACAAAGGAACATAACAGGTAACAGCGAGATTTTGAAGGAACAAGTACAATTGGACAGGAGCACAAATGCCTGTTTCAACGACTAAAGAAGGAACCAAAAAGGGAACAGCAGACTTCGAACTAGTAGGAACGGGGACTTGCGTCGGTAGTGATTGAACAGAGAATGAATTCCTCTTCAAACAAACACTGATAAGCACCGAGAACAGATCAAGATTTTGAAGGAATCCGTAGAGAATATTTTCCCTATTAAAAGGCTCTAAAGCCACATGAAAATTAAAAATCTTTGACTAAGAGTCCAATTAATATTTAATCATCATTAATTATCCGAAAAGATTTGGTTTAAGCTACTGTGGTTATTCGCAATATTATTGAGGTGTTTTGAAATATATCCCGAATTCTCAACTGCACGTTGCAAATTTCGTGGGCACGCTCTCGTTCAGTTCCTACTTGCGTTTTCGTTCCGATGCCAACGTGAAGTGTTATTACCCGTGTAAATTAATCCTTACCTGCCGGTGCTGGCTGTGTGACTGGATACGTCAAATTCCGCCACGAATTTGCACTGATTCTCCGTGAAGCGATTGTTGATGATTTGCACTTCTTTCTCCGTTCCCGAGACGCGCATTAAGCCAAATGACGGAGGGCAGTGGTTTTGCGAGACTTCGTTGTTGGTGAAGTTAAAGCGCAGAAAGTCCCCATCGACTTTGAGGAGGGTATTGCGGTTATCGCGAATCACACAATTGAGGATGTTGAGGCTGTGCGCCGCGTAAGGAGAAAGATTGTCGGTGGATGCGTGGAAGGACTGGTAGCCGAGCCGGGCGAGATGCTCGCGTTCCATCCAATTAACGTCGTAGTGTCCGGTCATGATGCGATCCAGTGCGTAGTCCCAGTATTTCTGGATGAACCGTTCGTACTCGAGACGGAGCACTTCGGCCCGCATATACCTGGCCACACAGAAAATCACATTATATTGTATTAATGTGTGAAAATATAATACTAACAGCATAAAAAGTAGAAAAATGACAATTCATCTGGAGCTTTGACTTTGTCTGTTTGCGAGTTATATTGAAACTTAATACGAGTATATTCGTGAAACCAAGTCAATAATTAACTCGCCGTTTCAAAACATTTTTCAAAACTAAAATTGTTTTAGTTCTGCACTGCAAATCAAAATCGAAAAGCAACCTTTTTACTTCCTTGCAATCTGGCAGACATTGACAAGTGGTACTCCCGACTGATGCTTAAAACAAAATAAAAGTCTTTGATTCAGCTACAAATTCTTACCGTTTATCCCACATGGCATAGTTGCGCTTGCCCAAACTAATCGGGAAATCAAACGACACCGCCGGACCCGTGGATTCCGTGAACTGGCTTTTCGTGATAACCCACTGATAAATATTCCCCGAAGCCTCCACATTCCTGAATCCTTCCCTCGCCATGATCACCCCGGCGCCGTTTTTATCAAACGTCGTCCCGGAGATCAAATAATTAATCTGCGCCAGCGACTTCAGCAAGAAATACTCAGCGTTCTCATACGGTCGCAGCACGTTGACCCATGGTTGGTAGTTGACGACCCTGAGGCCCTCACCGATCGAAGCCTCAATGTGCGAATTGACAATTCTAATAGTTTCGTTGTTGAAGCGTCGTTGACTGTCCAGGTGGCATTCGTGTTGATCCAGCAGGTCGTAGTGGACCACCTCGATGGCGCGTTCGTTTTTGTTGAAACGGCAGTTGTCAAGGGTCGTGGCGAACTGCCGGGTGGGGATGTTGTTGTCACGTCGCTGCAGGGGCGTCAGGAGGATCATCACCTTCCCCAGTGGGCGTGGTCCACTGTGGTACTCCAGCACGAGCTTGTAAGACACGCTGGTAGCGGGAAGGTGGTCCACGCGTTCGTCCACCAGCCAGACCTCCACGTCTGAGGCTTTCTTGTCGCCGTTGTAGATCTTCATGGTTTCTGGAGCGGAAAAAGGGTCGTCAGAGAAAATTGGAGCCGCAAAAAATGGCAGACCAAAATAGTTTGACAAGGAATTTACTCTACTCTGCCAGTCGAATTTATTCATTTCTGTTTGGTTTTACTGATGCCTTTTCATTAGATATTTATAATTATAAATGAAATAATCAAATATAAAATATATATTAGATATATATATAATAATTAAGATAATAAACAACAACAAATCAAGCAGGCCTTCATATCTACCTGTGCTGTAACGTTGCGGCAGGCTCAGCACCTGCACTCCCAGCAGGTACGAAAAGTCCCTCAGTATCACCTCCACCGTCACCGTCCCGTTGGCCACATGCGGCTGGCCCGAGCTCACCACCAACACCTCCTGCTGACTGTCCACCTGTACGTTCATCTGCGTCCCGGTCGTGCTCAGCACCACCGTCCTCCACGGGTTCTTTCGCTCCAAAAAGGCAATCGCCTCCCGCATCTCATTCCTCCTCATCTTCGGGTCGTACAAAAAGGCCGCCCTTCCGTTCTGCACGAACTCTCCGTCCAAGACGGTGACCCCCGGCGACCGAATGATCATGCCCGAGCCGGCGTTGTGCCGGAACCGCGCACCCTGCACCAGATTGTTCCCCGGATGAAGGTGGTTGTTGAGGATGACCAGCCCCGCGTTGGAGTTCTCCTCAAAGATGCAGTTTCGGATGCGGTGGTTCATATTGAAGTCAATCTGGACGGCCGCCGAGACGGTCTGCGTGTCGAGGTCGAGGATGCCCGCGCGACGGAAGACCGCGTGGTCGAGGATGCTTTGTTCGGCGGTGATGGGGAGTCGGAGACCCGCCCATCCTGGGGCGCGACACTTCACCCCGACGTCCTAAGGAGTAGGATCATTGTATTTAACTTATATACATCTTCCGACCACTAATATTATTTACATTTAAATTTTATATCCTATCTTACGCAGTATATGTATATACTATCATATATATAGTATCATATATGCTATGTATGTATATATACTAGTATCATATTGAGCATCCACATTTTATAGACATTAAAATCTGATATGGCACAATGCTCCCAGATCAGCCTCCATCTGGTGGACGAGATTTCGAGGTACGGCAAGGACAGCTCCGGCCTGATACACAATAACTATGGTCTGGCTTTAAGCTTACGAGGTAAAAGTCCAAATGATGCGCAAGTTTTGATTTGGCGTAAATGCCGCGCACGACACGGTAAACAGGGCAAAATTGTGACGTATTTAAATTAAATTAGCCACAAGGTTTCTTTTTTGTTTTTCATTTTAAAACAAATTACTTTTCTGTTTTTCAAAACAATTCTTACAGAATATGTGTGTTCCATTAATGGTTGATTTATGAAACCCAAATTCTTGACAAACAATGATGATATAGTATGCGAACGAAGCATTTTTACCATTTCCAAACTTGCACCGCACTGTGACTCTTACCTCGTAATAAGAGTGCTCAACTTTACAACAGCCTGCTTTTCTGCCTGCCTGCTTCTTTGTCTGTCTGTCTGTCTGTCTGTCTGTCTTGTCTGTCTGTCTGTCTGTCTGTCTGTCTGTCTGCCTATCCATCTACCTGTAAGTGAGTGCAGGAATGGTCGGTCAAAGCGTCGTGCGGGCACCGCAGAATGTCCCAGTCCCAGTCGTCGCAGTCGACGTGGCTCATGGCGATCGGGCCTTCCCCGGGGCTGTAGTGGAGCAACCCAGAGAGGAAGTCCTCGGGGGCGTGAGCGAAGCCGAGCTGTCGGCAGACGACACCGGCGTTTTTGAGGGTCCACCGTTCCTGGCAGACGGTGGACCACTCGTTGTTGGCGAAGATTTCCAGCCGACCTTCGTACTTGCTGGATCCATTGACCAGTCGCAGAAGCTGAGTGCTTTCATTCGTGAAATCTGCAGACAGGTACGCAAAACGATTAAGTCATACGAAATAATGCACAGAGGAATTTAAATTAAAAAAGAACTGCATCCGCTATTTAAAGGGCAAGATTGCATCAGGTGGTTTGAAGCTATTGATACAAGAGGACACAATGCCAGCTTTTGATTCTGCAACCCAATCGTTTCTGCGAGACTCTTTTCTCCGATAGTGGGTCATACTTTGTATTTTCCACAGCACAAATTTGTTAGTTTTTCACATTTTATACTTTTTAGACTTTTAAAATGAAGTTAACAAATTTGGAACGCCATAGCATAGACGTAACTTCACAAACTTCACTTCACAACTTTACTTCACAAATTTACTTTACAACTTTTCATCTCTTTTTAAAATAAAATATTGTCCCCATTACGAACATTACTGGCCATAACTAAAATTAGTCAAATAATTGGGCGGGTTTTTGTCAACTAAAATTTAAGCTAATTAACAAAATAATATTTTTCAGTTAAATTTTTTTAGTAGCTTAATCGATGAGCAAAGCTAGTTTGATAATAAATTTCCTCCCTTCAACGTTTAGCTGTGTTTTTTAAACAAAGTTTTCGTTTAATCCGCCCTCGTTACAAAGTCAGCGATTTAACCATTGCTCTCCCAAAACATACCGAGCATTTGATCGAGATGTACTCGCAGGTCAAACTCCACCGGCTGCGCTAACGTCCCATCCACTGCAATCTTCCCCTGACTGAGGATGCCGACGCCCGGTTCGAAGCGTAGTCGCGTACCCGCGCGGATCGTCAAAATGGCATTCGGCTGAATGATCAAGTCCGACTCCACCACATACTCCCCGGACAGGTAGCCCGCCCGATCCCCGTACAATCCTCCCACCACATTGCCACGAACGAAGGGTTTCCGGTACTCCGGGGGCGGAGCTATGGCCTCGGGATCCACCAAATCCGGTCGAGAAAGGTACGGACGGAACACCACCTGCGACAAGTCGTAACGGTCTTTCCCGCCGAAAACGCGGTCGTAGATTTTGGCTTCGTCCGTGCATCCCCACCAGTTGTGCGTGGCGTTGATGGTGGTTGCGGGGTTCCGCGAATGGGTCGCAAGCCAAATTGGGCTCAGTGGGTTGTCAAAGGAGTTGAGGTTGACGCGGACGTTGCTAGACCCGACGATGACCACGCCCTCGGAGCGATGCCGGCGGATGTGGTTGGACGCGGGGATGATGACGTTGTCGCGGATGTAGTTGTAGCGGAAGTCGAGTTTCTGGAGAGGCGACGCTTCGGTTAAGCCGATTAGGACGACGAAGGGCCCCTCGTTGTCGCAGAAGAAATTCTCGTTGACGGTGAAGTCGGACGGGAGGTGGGCCCACTCCTCGTCGAAGGGGAAGTTCATGTTCTGGATCCAGATGGCGCCGCGACGATGACGACTGAAGGTATTGTTTCCTGAAAAATGAGCACTTTCGCTAGGATATGACTTCTAACGTGCCAACAGGGCAATAACAAACGGATTAGGAACTCAGATAAGCAGAGAGACAGACAGAGAGACAGACAGAGAGCCAGACAGACAGAGAAACAGAGAGACAGAGAGACAGACAAACAAACAGACAGACAGACAGACAGGCAGGCAGGCAGGCAGGCAGGCAGGCAGACAGTCAAATACACTGTTAAACAAACATACAAGCGCACAAGGACGCAGGCAGATAGACAGACAGAGAGTCAACCATGAGGCAGACACACGTAGTACTGGTGCAGCTATATGCAGGCACTTCTAAAAAACCCAGATGCTTACCAATCAACGCAAATATATTCACTGCAGGTCGTATCCGCAGTCCCACTTCAGCACTATCCGAAAACTTATTCCACTCCAGCGTCAGCCGCAAGATATTGGATTGCCTCACCGAGACCTTCTGCGGTTGCATTAAACACGACCAAACTTCCACACCCGGGCCCTGGTTCCCCACAAAGGACGTATTGGTCACGTTCAGCGCATGATCAAACCGACAAAAATTTCCGTAGATCACACCGCCGTTCCAATTCTGTTCGATGAAACTGTGTGTGATCTGCGTGTCCTGTTCCAAGCTCCTTCGAGGGACTGTTTCGTTGAAGGATATCGCCAAACCGTGTTTCTGGTTCTCCGTAATCCGCGACACGGTTATGTTCCTCCTCCCTCCGACATACGTCACGTTAATGCCGTCTCCTCGGTTCTTCGTGATGACCGAATACGAAACGTTCACGTCCCCAGCTCCATCGAGGATCGCAATGCCGGCCTGGAGGCACGTGAAAATAACGACATTTATTAAGTAATACTAGAACGCTCCTAATAACGCCACTTTTTTATAATCACCGAAATTAGTTATCGTCAAAATTGTCTGAATGATTTCCAGTTTCACATGCAAACCAAATAGTTCGTTTAGTGTTATTTCAGAAACTTAGGAAGTTAGCTACCCTTCATCGAGCTTAGCCGGATAAATTTAATTCCCAGATAAAATGCTGTACAATGTAACTGAATGTGTTTTATTTTCTTACTTTTGAGACTAAAACAATCCCACCGAAATTCAATTTCCGAAAGTTTTAGCTTGCGAAGTTTTTGTTTAAGAAAATAAATTGCAAGAACTAGGAAGATATGACTTTGAATTTTCTTTAAAATGAGCTACCGACATAATTTTACTTTTCCCACTTAACTTTTGTAATTCAAATATTGAATGTATTTTATTTGAAACAAAAAATCTGGCACAAAATGTCTGCAAAAAACATTATTAGTTTAGTTTATACATTTTGTTGTCTCGGTTGGTTTTGCCATCCTTACCTGAAAACCATTCTCGCGAACAAGTGTCCCTTCCACGTTCAATCCACTTCGCATGTTTCGAATCGCAATTCCGCGACCACCGTTTCCGGTGATGACACTGTTGGTGATGTTCACGTCGAGGTCTTTAGTGTAGCCGGCGGCGATTTTGATGACGAACCGAACGAAACTTCGCGGCGCTGCTTGGAAGCGGATCCACAAACGGTTAGCGTTGGTGTTGATGCTCTCCGGTCGGGTACCGTTCACGATGGGAACGATGGCGAGGAGGCGAGAGCGGCCGTCGGGTCCGTCGCGGAGTTCGAGGGTCCCGCTGGTTGGGTCGCTCGCCTCCATTTCCGTGAAGTGGACCGTGAGGATCATTGCCGGGTCGGCCACGAAAAATCTCTGTGAATTATTGCTTTGATTATTTAGTAGACACAAATTCTAGTTGTTCCAAAAACTACTCATACGCAAAGAAAAAAAGTGCTGACCAGTACACAAGTGCAGTCTGTAAATTTAAGTGTGAAAGAAAGAGGGAAGGCTCGTTTGCATTCTTGGTTGACGTAATTATTGCATTCACCAAGGGACGGCCATTAAAAAATAAAACTAAAACTAAAACTAAATTAAAACTTTTAGTCACTGAGATCTCTGCTTTAGTTTTGTTAATTGAATAAAAACACTAAGCAAAAAGTTTAGTAGCCAAAATTTAACTTCAAAAAAACATTAAAAAAACGATTAGACAATTAATTTCTAGTAACATTTACATTAAAAGTTTCAGTTATTAAAAATTACTAAATTAAAAGTCCTCAATAATTAGGTTTTAGCTGACTAAACAGCTAGTTTTTTGTTTACTTTTTTTCATCCCTAATTTTATGTTCCATTGATTCGTAGTACATTAGTTCCATGTTTTTCCAAAACGCTTAAAAAATATTTCAGAAATATTTAATATTTCAGTGAAGCTTTCGATAGTGATAAATTATTTGATTGCCCATAATGAACAGTTGATGGTACCGTACTACAAAATAAAAGTGCAGTAATCCAATTTTATCAACGAGATTAAGCGTTTTAAAACAAAAAGTGAGCTTTCCTTTTTAGATTTCTTATTTTATTATGAATGAGTAGAAAACTTTGAGGTTTAGTTAGCTGTTATCAAAAACTGTGCTTCATCTGACTTAATGAAATTAAATTTCGCAGTGAAGACTGTACGTGAAAAAAG
>LRSR01005919.1:0-36687 GCA_001579985.1 Hypsibius dujardini | reverse complement strand
TGTGCGCGTCTGCCTACTTGATTCCCTTTGTGTGTAAACCCCTGTTTGTCTATTTAAATTCATAAACTAACCTGCGGTCCCTGCACCGGCCAATACCGGCCGAGGTTCCTCCCATTGACAAAGACATAACCCTGTCGCCAACCGTCAAACTGCAAGAATGTATCCTGCGCCACCTCCACGTAAAATTCCCCACGGTAAAAAGCCGGCCTCTTGAGTTCCACATCAGAACGGACTTTCCGCGCCTTGAACGCAAACGGCTGCGGATCATTGTCTGGGAAGCCCGGAAGATTGATGGGGAACGCCTGCCAGTCGGTGAGATTGTTCCCGTCGATGCTGACATTGCCGAGGATGCCCTTCATGTCGTTGATGGGACCGGAGCAGACGCGACCTTCATTCTGTACCAGGAGTTCCAGTGTCTGGCCGGCTTCCGCGTAAATGTCCATGCTGTGAACGACGGCCGTCCGTGACAGAATTCCGATGGGCTTTCGGTCGAGGAACACCACCGCACGATCGTGTAGAGTGTCCACCGCCAACTTGGAGGGGTCGCGGGTGTTGAAGGGGATCTGCGTTCGGTAGAGAACAAAACCGTAAGCTTGCTTTAAGACTTCGAAGGACAGCGGGAGTGGGGATGAGACGGGTCCTTCGGCGGAAAGGGTTTCCAGATGATCGAACAGGCTGCCGGTGTATTGGAGATGGACTTTTCCGTAGGCGGTTTTTGGACGTGAAGGCGGAACCGGTCCGAGTGGTCCAGGCGAATACTAAAGAATTAATTTCAAATGTTAAAAATAATAAAATAGTCTTCAAATTTTTAATAACAATTTAAAAAAAAATTATTATTATGCTCAAACACATTTAAAAGACGCGTTTTATTTGTGGATTTTTGGAACACCTTGAAAAAATGCAATTTTAGGTTAAAACTCAGTAATTTTTTCGGCATTCAACCCTTTTGATTTCGCCTTTCTCTCCGTGGAGAATTCCCGAAATATTTAACTTGCACTTCCGAATGTATCATTCATGCTTTACCTTTTGGAACAGTTCTCTAATCTTCATGTACTTCACGGTGGGATCTCCGGCCTCGGAAATGGGTGCGTCGTAGTCGTAAGACTGCGTCACCGGCACCATGCCATCGTTATCCTGGGTGTTGGAGCCAGCGACAAATCCGAAATTGCTCCCGCCGTAAAACATATAGGTGTTGAAGGAGGCGTTCAGTTGAAGCATCTGCTGCATCGTCATCACCACCGTCTCCCAATCCACCGTGATCCAACCCTCACCCCAGTGGTCCAACCACCCCGGATAAAACTCACTACAAGCATTGGCAAGGGTTTTCACAAAACAAGTTTGATCTAGGACAGACAACGGAAAAACAGAGAGAAGAACAGCCAGCCAGACAGACAGACAGACAGACAGACAGACAGACAGACAGCAGCCAGCCAGCCAGATAGGCAGACAGACAGACAGACAACCAGACAGACATACAGAGAGACAGAGAGACAGGCAGACAGATAGACAGACAGACATACAGGCAGACAGACAGACAGACAGGCAGGTAGACAGGCAGACAAAGTCATTCAAGGTACTAGTTGTTTACCTGTTAACCAACGGCCCATCACTGTTAAATTTACGTTCCACGTCCAGGAAATTGTGCGTCACATTCGCACCAGCTCCGAAGTCCACTGTGGTTAGAGTTCCGTCCACACGGCCGCCAACTACCGCGGAATCAACGGGTCCGTCCGTCGTGAAGAGAACGATGTCCGGACCCAGAAGCTCTTTCGTGAGATCCCTGAGAAATTCCTTGTAGACCAGATCACTTCCAACCCAGCCGTACTCGTTCTCAATCTGCAAAATTTCCCCCGTAAACGCAGGTGCCCTTTATATGATAAGAAAATGTCCGCACTCATATAGGAGCTGAAAAGTGGTTGAGCTGGTGGTTTACTTGGGCGGATATGATGGGTCCGCCGTTCGCGTATGTGAGATCGTGGATCAGTGGTAGGACCTTTCGGTACCAGCGGTCGACATAGTGCAGATAGGACGGATCACTCGTCCGCAGCTGCATGGATGAGTTCATGCGGAGGAGCCAGTAAGGGAGTCCACCCTGCAAAAAAGACAATAAAGAGGTACGTGACAAATACTTTTTATCTGTTTTCAATTTCAACCCACAAATCGGTAGTGAAATCTGCTTCAGTTTTCTTACCATGTCGACCTCGGCGTCAATGAACGGACCTGGCCGGAGGACCACGAGAAGGCCGCATTTCTGCGCGGTTTGAAAGTATCGCCGGATATCAACCTCGCCGTCGAAGTTGTACTGCAACGGTTCTGGCTCGTGGAGATTCCAGTTCAAATACCTGTCGAAATTCGCAAACAAAGCCGAATCAGGCATAGGTACTAGTTCACTAACGGTAGAGTACTAGTGGTACGTGTAGTACTCGTACGTACTACGTAGTACTTGAACTCTCACACCATGGTCTCACCAAGCCTGCCTGCAATTTGTTTCATGGACGCACCTCTTTTTTATATAATTATAAGGCACTTACGTCTGAACAGTATTTAATCCCGCCGCTCGCATCTTCATGAAAGTGTCCTCCCAGTATTCCGGCGGTTGGCGCCAGTAGTGAAAGCTCCCCGATATATAGCGGAAAGGCTGTCCATCCTTCAGGAAACAGTCTTTGCCCACTTCGAATGATCGCTTTGCCGGGAGCTGCAAGAAAAATATCGTAACTTAATTTACAGTATGGAATAAACACGCAATAGACACTGACATACAAACACAGACATAGACATATACACAGACAAAGACACAGACACAGACACAACACAGACACAGACACAGACACAGACACAGACACAGACACAGACACAGACACAGGCAAAGGAATTGGAAATTCTCTGCATTCAGACAAATATCACACAAAGGTCTTACACGTGCTCCAGTATTGACCATAATTTTTAAGTAATATGGACTTACGGTAGATTGCTCCGCGGCATGAAATTTAGCATGACGTATGGGCAAAATGACGGCTTCGGAGGCCACCGCAATCAGAGTGAGGCCCACCAGAGCCAGAAGCATCATCTCTGGAGGTTGTTGGATTGAAAAAAGGCTGCAAAGCGAATCAAATGTCTGAATGCTTCGACAAATCTTTTACGGTGAATGTGGACTCGTGCTTTTCACGCACCTTCCTGTTATAGGGAGGTAAACAAAAGACAGCTGACAGCAACAACCGGTAAAAGTGATGTAGCCTACTGAACCATGATAAACGCAAACAAGGCTATCTGCGGATCGCGACCAGGGTCTTATCGTTCAAATTTCGGCCCAGCACACGAGCATTTGCTTGGAATATACTTGCAACAGCTAGTCATCTGTTATTGAAGGCAGTCAAAATGAAGCACAGCAGCTATTGAGAAATGCCGTTCGGTTGATCGAGTCGAGGCCAACACTTTGGGAGACTGGAAGTCAGCTGTATGTGTAGTAACGACCTACGAATGATTGATAACGAAGTGCAGTCCGTACAAAAATAAAATGAAAAGTGCAGTAACTAAAGAAAATGATAAGCTTCCAACAACGATGAGCATCCTCGTCGGTGTGACCAATTATGCTTGTAGACGATGAGCATCCTCGTCGGTGTGGCCAATTATGCTTGTAGACGATGAGCATCCTCGTTGGTGTGGCCAATTATGCTTGTAGATGATGAGCATCCTCGTCGGTGTGGCCAATTATGCTTGTAGATGGTACTGTCACACTGTATGACAGGTAGTATTAATGCCTAGTAAGCATGGAAGCCGGAGATGATGCCGGAGATCCAGGGGATGTACTTGACCACGTCGGTGAAGAAGTCCACCGGGGCCCCGACGAATTCGGTCTTGTGGTTCGGCTGCAGGACTTTGGCCACAATGTCGCTCTTGCGAGTGTGGTCACATTTGTTTCCGCCCCACGACAGACCGGTCAGGTAGTAGCTGCCTTGGTAGAAGCAAGCCAGTGGGCCACCTGAAAGGCAGACACAATCACTAATAAAGTGAATATTCCATTCACTTGCAGTGACGAACCATCACGACAATACAAACTGCCCCTCCTTGTCTGTCAACATCTCCGTCTGTCTATGTATCTGTCTGCCTGTCCGTCTACCTGCCTATGAATGCGCCTGTCTATCTGTCTGTCTGTCCGTCTGTGTATGTGTCTGCCTGTGTTTATAGTGTCTGTCTGCCTGTCTGCCTGTCTATTTACCTGCCTGTGTATGTGTCTATGTGTCTGTCCGTCTGGCTTTCCGTTTGCATGCCTGTATATTGGTCTGTCTTTAAAGTGTCTGTGTCTGTCTTTTAGTATCTCCCTGTTTTTGTGTCTGTCTGCCTGTCTGCCTGACTGATTACCTGCTTGTGTATGTGTGTGTCTGTGTGTCTGTGTGGCCGTCCGTTTGCATGCCTGCGTATGTGTCTGTCTGTGTTTACAGTGTCTGTGTCTGTGTCTGTCTGTTAGTATCTGCCTGTTATTTTGCCTGTCTGCCAGCTTTGTCGGTCCGTGTAGTTTCCCTGTGAGGGCATAAATTACCGTTGTCTCCCTGGCAGATCGGCACGATCGTGCCCTGGTAAGTCGGCTGCGGGACCGCACAGAAAGTGCCGTTGCCGTAGACTGAGCCACCGTTTCCGCCCTCAGTGAAATACTGCCCCGAGCAGTAAGTTTCGTTGTTGAAGACCGGCGCGTAGATCATCTCTTTCAGGAACGGGGTATATGAGCTCGGTCCTGAAAACCACGGAAAAATGAGAAATTAGGCGCAAATACAATTTTCAATGAAAAGTAAAAATTTACCGGTAGTTTTTCTTCCCCATCCGGTAGCCAGGCACTGATAAACGTCCGGTTTGATCCACCACTGATGAGCACTGCCGAAGGGGAATTCAGGGAATCCCATCATGTTGACCGTCGGCAGGCAGATGGAGCAGATATAATGGTTGTTGCAGGCCACGGCGGACTTGAGCTCGATGATGGCGATATTGTTGCTGTAAGTTGTGCTGTTGAAGCCGGGATGGATGAAGATCGTCCCGATGTCCAGGTCGATGGCGTGCTTCTCGTTGCCCTTGCGGAGGTCCTTTCCACCCAGTCGCACTCCGTAATTCGTGAATACTCCACTGTAATTAAATTACATACAAGTGCAAACGATGAATGAGGAAAAAAAACTGTGGCCGCAGATGGAGATTGAGAGTACTTTGTAAATGTGTCAGACAAGTAGGCCAAACAGGAAGACGTGAAACAGACAGGCAGTGTCCAAGTTGGTAGACTAGACAGACAGACAGACAGACAGACAGACAGACAGACAGACAGACAGACAGACAGACGATGGACAGACAGACAGACAGACAGACGGATGGACAGACAGATAGACAGACAGACAGATAGGCACGAACGATGTCCCTCAACTTACCCAGTGAAGGATGCGCAAGTAGCCGTAGTCAAGATGTACCGTTCACCAATCAGAGCGCCACCGCATCGAAGACTTCCGTCAAGCTTCGAGAGGATAGCAACCTGCCAGCACCTATGAATATTTGTTTGCTGTTTTCAGACAAAACCCCTTGAAATTACTTATACTGTAGTTAGGATTTAGTAATACCAGCCACGGTGATCGTCCTCGTCATCATCATCGTCATCGCCCTTCTTGATCGCAGCGCTCGGACGATTCAGGAAGTTGTTCCACATCTGCGGCGGCACCAGCGAGTCGTACGTCGGCGGCGACTGGCTGTACTGGTCCGCCAGTCCCGGCGTCATCACCGGTCGCATTCCCATGTTCCAGCCGGTGCCGGCCATCTGGTTCACGGCGGTCTTCCAGGCCAGCTGCTCATCCTGGGTGTCTGAACGCGCCATCGCCGGCTTGCTAAAAAGCAAAACCAAACAAATCCAGCTGAAATTAGTTATCTGCAATCGAAACAAAAAAAGTCATCAGTACTTTAAAAAGAATTTGCGCACCTCCAGTTCCAGGCTTTTCCGTATTTCCGTCCGCAGGTGTCGCACTGGTTCGGCTCCGGGTAGAGGCAACAGCGACCGCTCATCGGGCACTCCGAGCCCCACCAGCTGACGTTGCTCCAGCCGATCGTCCCGCCGATGGTGAGGCAAGTCTGCTCAGCGTCGTCATACACGTATCCTTCCCCACCGCCGGACACGGGGACGTCAAACTCCGTGCCGTTCCAGGTGGTCGGAGGGACGGCCGGCCACGGCTGCAGTTTTGGCAGCATGCAGTAGCCGTTGCTGAGGCCGTCGTAGGTCGGCGTCGGTGCGGTCGGGTAGGTGGAGCAGGGGCTGTAGGCGCAGCAGACGGAGCAGTTGACGCCGTTGAAGCCCACCGGGAACGTCGGTCGCGGGAGGGTCCCCACGTGGACGCAGGTCTCCACGTTGGGAGAGCAGAAACCGTAACCGGTCCACGCGCTCTGACGGAACTGCGTCAATTCAGTCACCACGTTCTCCCCGGGGATGTTCCACTGGCAGCCGGTCAGGTTGCCGTCACCCAGGATGGAGTGGAACAGCTCTGGCAAATAAAAAGAAGATAGAAATAAGGTAAAAATTCAAAAATTCAAAAATTATATTCCTAATTTATTAAAAAAGAATGTAAATTAGTCAAAACCCTTTTGGTTTGTCGAGACATTGAAATATGTCGTTGTTTGGTTCGAGACATTGAAATATGTCGTACGAGGTAATAACTAACATTGAGTAGATGGCATGTAACAGACATTAGGCACATCTGACTGAGTGACCTTGAATTCGAGAATGTTCAGTTTTCGCCGTCGTTGCCTTGCAGTCTGTTGTTACACGTTGTGATAGGATTGTGGAAAGTTTGCAGTTGTTAAAGTTTGAAGCGGTTGTAATATTTCAAAAATCAAATGAGACAAAGAAAGGACGGATTTTCTTACCCTGGCTAGCGGGCCATGTCCAAGCCGGTCCATTTCCCCACGTGGTGGTCGCTGTGCCGACCACGCAGCCAACCAAAGTGATGGCTACAATGGCTGCAAACATCACAGGCGGTGAACACTTTTACTTTCAGCTGGAAAAACTTTTACTTTCAGCTGGAAAAGAAATGTGACTGAAGTCTGAGTCAGAAAATGGTCAAAGGGAGGAATGAGGGACGCCTGGATTGTGAATGACCGCTTGAGGCAGCTCCACTCCAGTTGTCTTGTCGATTTAGAATAGTGCAAGCCGAAAATGATGAGCGACAGAGCTGGAATAAGATTGAGGGAGAAAAGAGAGCGGTGAAGAGAATTGTGTCGCGACAAAGACAAAGGACGCCTCTGCTCCGTGACGCGCACTGAACGTCTTCCAACCGGACCAATCCATCCTTCCTTTGTTCCACGCTGGCGTGGATCAAGTGGGATTCATTAGTGACGGCAGAGGTTGGTCCATTGTCTCACTTCTCCGCTAGAGAGAGAGAGAGGCAAACAGTCCGACCGACAGAACTGCGGCAAGCAAACTCGGGAGTCTTTTTACCCAACAGACGGCGCCATCAGGCGAAAGAGGCTTATTATTGCCGGAGAAAGATAAAGGCCAGAAAGGAATAACACTCATACATGTCACGAAAAAAAGGATTCGCAAGAGGCAGGCAACCGACCATACAAATCTAGCAGAGGCAACAAAAAACTCGTAAAAAAAACGAAAGCTTCAACAAACGGTCAGCTTGGTAAATGTCAAAAACTGTTAAAAAAGCATCGCTCAATCAGCCAATCAATCAGCCAATACTGCGTCCAGTCAGCCAATCAATCAGCCAATCAATCAATCAGCCAATACTGCGTCCAATCAGTCAATCAATCAGCCAATACTGCGTCCAATCAGCCAATCAATCAGCCAACACCGCGTCCAGTTCCGCCAGCAAGCCAGCAACCCTTCCATCCTCACACTCCTTCTCCTCCTTCGTCAGCCGCTTCACCGCGGCCAACTTGGCTTGCAGCCGTTTCAGCTGCTGCGTCAAGTCGCTCGACGACTCCTGCAGGCGCTTCCGTAACTCACACCGAGCCCCATCTTCCACCTCGCTGTCCCTTCCTCCACCGGCAACGTCCAAGGCGGTCAGGCCACTCACCCGCGGTCGTTTCTTACTCCGTCTCGCCAGGAGACTCTCGCGAGTCGCCGGAACGTGCGACGCCGTGTCCTTCTCCACCAGACCAACCGCCTCGAGGAGGCACTTCATCCGCACTTCCGTCAATGGTTCCTTCTCTTCCTCCGAGGCCGCTGATGCACCGGCTGATAGTCGCGACGCGAACGCCCGCAATGCAAGGTGGTCCACATCGATACCCTCGATGACGGGAGATCCGTCACCTTCGACCACATCTTCCGCTGACGGAACTGCCAAGCCGACCGCGTCCAAAACGGGTGTCGGCGGAGTTTCGTACCGTGGAAAGGCGATGTATTCGCGGGAGCTTTGTGGGAGCTGTGACAAGATCGCCCGGTTGCGGATGTAGGAGCAGTCGCGTGCGATGCGCTTCCGTTTGACAGCATCCACGACTGTCGAGCAGTTGTAATCCTCACCGGACGATGATGCGAAGCCGTCTAACATGTCCCGTCTCTCTGACCACACTGCGGCGGCTACGTCCATCTCGCTGATGCGGTTGTTTTCGGTGAAATCCTCTGCGGTGTAGGCAGTTTTCACAGCGAGGACCGGGAGAGCAGGATCGCAGTTCACGTAGTTACACTGACTTGGCAGCTGGCCAGCAGTGGGGGGTGCTGGTAGTGGTGGTTCATTGTTCCGGTGAGGAGGATCTTTGTGGGAGGCAGTAGCAGCGTGGATCGGAAGAGAGGGGTCGCTGCTACGTTGATTGAGCAACAGGCCGGATGTCGCGGGTGCTGATGGAGGCTCGTGGTTCCTGTGAGAGAGATCTTCTGGAACGTCACATTCAGAGTCGTCGAAAATGAAGGCGGGAACGACTGTTTGGGAATGCTGTGACGTGGGGGAGGCCAGGGTGGCAATCGGTGAAGGGTCCAGGGTGATAATCGGTGAAGGGTCCAGGGAAGAGTCAGCCATAGGACGCGGAGCCGGTAGCGGATGCGGAATACCAGAGGTATTTAATCTATGGACAGAAAAGAAATGGGTAAACAGCTCATCTTCATTTAGCTGAGATTAGTCAATGCAGGCCTTTGTCTGTGAGTCTGTCTGTGAGTCTGTCTGTGAGTCTGTCTGTCTGTCTGTCTGTCTGTCTGTGAGTCTGTCTGTCTGTCTGTCTGTCTGTCTGTTTGTCTGTCTGTTTGTCTGCCTGTCTGCCTGCCTGTCTGCCTGCCTGCCTGCCTGCCTGCCTGCCTGCCTGCCTGCCTGTCTGTCTGTTTGCCTGTCTGCCCCAGTGCCTTCCTGCCTGTTTCTCTGTCCGTCCGTCATCCGTCTGTCTGACTAACCTCATTGGTGCCTGAGTGAGGGTAGACTGATTCTGCGGCAGCGTCAATCCCGCCAGCGGGCCTCCTCCCGTCAAATGATGCAGAGGATAATGAAAAAACAGCTGGCTGGTCGACTGAGACAGGTGCGGATTCGACGAGGAAGACGCCACGGAAGACGCGAACGGCATACTGACGGTGGTCGATTGAGTCCCCGTCGACGGGTGGTGGTGATACATTAGCACAGGATTGCCTTGATTATTCCCGTACACAAACGGCAGTGGAGAAGGAAAGTACGGATACTGGTAGTTGAGCGGTGGCGGTGCGTATCCCACGCGCGGATCGACTTGGTTGTCGTAGCAATGTCTGGCACCGCTGTACCCGTCCGAGCTGAGCATGGGCCGAGCGAGAGGAACATTCTGGAAGTAAAATGGCCTTCTGAACAGTCCCAAAACACCTTTTGTAGCTAGTGCCTGCATCTCCAAATTAGACAATTGACACGATGGCTAATCTTGTGGCACTCGGAAGAGTCAATTTAATCAATCAATCAATCAACCCATTCAGAGAGTCAATTTATTCAATCAATCAATCAATCAATCTATTAATTCAGCAAGCAAGTCTTGATCTTAAATTCTCATCAATCAATCAATCAACCGATCAACTACAACACATACCGCCGTGGCAAACCGAATCGAATACGGTGTTGGATCTTTATTGACCAGGCGTGAGGCTATGCCGACACAGGGAGCGGGACGGACTCGTGGAGGAAATGTCGAAGGGTTCACGGACCCTCCTCCAGCTGCAGTCGCCGTCAACTCGCCCTGCTGGGCTTGCGGTGACTGTGATGCCGATGAGAGTGGACGGTTTCCATCTCCAGGACGCTCCAACGGCATAACTGCCGACGGGATGACTTTTTTTCAAACTCACAATGCTTTCCCTCCGCGAAGAATATTGCCAAGTTGCACGACATGCATGATCGATCGATCGATGTTCAAACGAATCAACAGATCAATGCTCTCGCGGACGTCCAAACCTCATTTACAATCCACAGATTTGAAGGGAAGTTGCTGGCGAGGAAGAAGTCGAATATTCCTCTGACATCGGACTGAAGCAGGAGAGCTGGATCGAATTAATGGCGAGGTCGAATGTGCGAAAGAAATGCTTATTGGCCCATTGGAAATAAAATATTCCTCAGGGCTCAGTGGGAATGAGAATGCACATCTCGGGGCTGGGTGATCAATGACAAGGAATGGGGAGAGAAGGGATAATGGGTCATAATTCAAGTGGGCAGAGCAGATGGCCCAATCTTCGGCGTGTTTTGAACGTAATAACAAAGGTGTGTGAGCACTGTGAGCACTAAAGAGGAAGGAGCACAGACCTGATCAGAAAAGAAAAGAACGATGCACAAACCAGACTGCGATGTCTCGAGGGAGGCTGATGGACGACGGCCAACCAAGTACGTCACCATCTCTACCTCGGTCGAATGAAATCTTGGTTGACTGCTACGGAAAAAAGAAACCCGATCGCAAAAGCGAAATTGAGGTGTTATTCATCAAGCTCAACTCCGGTTCAAGAACATCAATCCGAATGTGATCTGCTCTCCGCTCCGCGCGAGGAGAACAGCCCCCTCGCCCCCTCGCCGCCTGGATCTGGGCACGGTACAGTGTACACTGTGCCTGTGACTGCAGAGACACTAGAGTATTTCCTCCACATCGCCACCACTTGGGGGATACGAATTTCGCCCAGGGATTTGCTCCAATTGAATACCGTCACCGGATGTCTGCATGTTGTAAAATTCGCTGCACTCTCAGACTTTCCTAATTCAACTTCAACAACTTGTCAGAATTCAATTGCCAGTATTTTTGCCAGAATTATGAAAAATAATTCCGGTTGTTCATGTGTCAAAAACTAATCTGCATTTCATTGATTTAATTGATAGAGGGAGGGAGAAGTCGGGGGGGGGGCGATATGGGCAAAGGGGTGGTCTTCTCAGGGGTCTAGGGAGCACAGCTGAGGAAGCAGCATTTGCAGACGCGCTGATCACAAGCCAAAACTTCCAATCTGATCCCAGCCCATTTTCCACGTCCTTTGGGCGCGCATCCCGTTAGGAACATCTCCTCAAACACCGCGGAAGAATCATGGCGAACGTAAGTCGATGGCAAGCAAGCGGGCTATTCCCCCTTATTATCGTTATTTTACTTTGCAAATCTCTTCTTGATTTCAAATCCTTCCCCTTCCCGTTTCCGCAAAACAGGACTCTCGCGAGTACCGTGATGGAAACAACCGCAGGCCTTATTTCATGCGAACGGAGCAAATTCGACTGCCGCGCGAGCAAAACTTCATCACCAACTTCTTCCGACAGGGCCGTTCACAGGTAAGGGGAATAAGGAAAGGGAATAAGAAAAGGGCCATGGCAAAACTGAAAAACTGCTCCTTCCACGAGTCGAAATTAAAAGGTATTTTTGTAAATCTTTTTTTTAAGTGCTGAACATGTAATTTTTTAAAAATCAATTAAGTTTTATTTAAATGAATTTTGTCAGTGATTATAAATTTATTTAATATTTTATTTTAAATTGAAAGACGTTATTTGAGCAAACCTTTTATCAAAACTAATTATTGGTTTTGGTATGCCCTATTCCCAGGAGCAAATACCCGCGCTAGGCGCCGCCGTGGCTGTCGGGGGATTCGTAATGAACAACCGGATTCGTGGGCTGCCACCGTTGTCCAGACCTTACATGGTTGTGCTGCTTGGGCTCACTGGCTACTGGGCCGCCGGTTGGGTCGACTACTGGCAGACCCAGGGCTTTGCCCATCGCGACGCGCAGATGCACCACTACATGTCCCTGCATCCGGAGGATTTCACTGAGGAGCCCGCGCCAAAGCTCAAGTACGTGCTTTATCCGTGGCAGCCGATCCGGGAGCACTGGGATAGTTTGGAGGACACGGTGAACCGATAAACCGAGCTCCTCCGAGCTCCTCCGAGTACCTCCGAGCTCCTCCGAGTAGAGGACAGATTCGAGTGGAGGACAGATTCGAGTGTGTTTTGACGTTGTATATTTTACCGTACTACAGTGTAAGAGCATTTTTAGTGGAATAAGTTATATTCATTTTGCGTGTGTGGTGGATGGGTTGATTGGTTGATTGGTCTGCAATGACTGGCCGTGTGATCATGCTTTAGTTGAAGCCTTTTCCACCTTTCATCGCACTCGGAGATAAAAATGCCGTTGTACGATTTTCAACCGTGTGAGAACTGAATTTGGAAAATATAAACAGAAAAGAAAGCCCAGCAAGACAGTTAAGTTACAACATCAATTAATTTCCACTAAAACTAAATTAAAAACTTTACCTAATAAAAGAAACTAAACTAAAAACCAAACCTTTGGTAACTGATTTTTAGTTGGCTGAAAAATTAATCAGATGACGGAAATTAGGTTTTTGTCGTCCTACTTCTAACAATTTCCACAAGGAAACTAACCAAGGCGGTTGATTGGTTGATTATTAAGGTTGGTGTGTATTTCACGCTGAAACAACAATCAACTGTTACACTTGTCGATTGATTGATTGATTGATTGAGAAACAGGAACGCAGCATCAAAGGAGTGAAATAACACGAAGAATTCAGTCCGTGACTGATTAAACAACACGATGTGAATGAATGCCCCGTACAGCAGGTCAGGTTCGTTCCACCACCACCTCGAACACACAACACGTCACGGAGAGCACCTTCGCCGAGACGGTACACCTGATTCCCAGCGCCGACAGCGCTCCCCGGATGATCCCGCACGGGAAGGCGATGAACCGCCCCGACTGCGGGTAATACTGATCCACTCCCTCGGCGGAGAAGAATGCCAGCGGTCGGAATAGGTTGTCCGTGAAGACGTACGTGCCCTGGTTGTTGGTGCGCAACGTGTCGATCTGCTTGTCGTAGAGATACTTCCACAGATCGGTGCAGACAAACTTCATCCGATCCAGCTCGTCCTTGAAGCGGGCGTGCTCCTTGGTGAGGCGCTCAATCAGCCGCTGGCCCACCTGGTAACCGATGCTTTCCAGTTTCGGGAAGACAGTGTCGGAGTCGCGCGCGCTGGCGGATGTGTCCACGGGAGCTTCTGAGGACGAAGGGCCAGCTGCTGCTGCGGCGGCTTTCCGGTCTTTGATCGTCATCATGGTCAGGGCGCCCATGTTTTCCGACGTCTGAAAAAGAATTGAAATCGCGTATCACTCTAAGTTTCATCGGACCTCGGGGGTGAATACCTTGTCGAGATCGCCGTAGAGTGCGACGGAGAGTTCATTGGCGAGGAGGTTGTAGAGGTAGGATGGACCGGAAATTGCGTCCGCCATGGGGGTATATTGGTGCGAGGATTTTGCAGAAAGAAAGATGAACGCTAGTGTAGGAAAATCGCAGGAGACGAGGGGACAGTTGAATGAATACGGTAAAGTAAAGTAAATGCACTTCAATGGAGTAAAAAACTACAACAAACAACAAGCTGAACTGCCGTAGTGAACTATAACAGTGTGACAATAAATCAATCAATTGATCAAACACACACGAAATGGCGTCCGGTTTTTACTGGCCTGAAACATAGTTGCATCTAACTTGGGGCGATGTTAGGAGACGAATATTCCCTCTGCCTCTTTAATACTATATTTTTATTTAAGACGCGTTTTCGATACGAGTGCTCAAATTGGCTTTTTCTTTTCAATAAAAAATAAGTTTGTTACTTCAATAAAAGTTTTGAGGAACTGAAACTTATTCAAGCTCATTTAATTTAATTAATTTGAATTAAAAACAACACTAATTGTAACGACATGTCTCTGTCGTGATGCTGACCACGATGGCAGTTGTACGAGTAGTCAACGACAAGAATGAGTACACTGGAAGGTCCGGGGCATGGGCAAAAGGGGCGGGGCAGGGGAAAGTTTTCAAACAATCGATCAATCAAATACCTAACCTGCAGCGGTTGCTTTGTTCCTGCTTTGTTCCTGCTTTGTTCCATTTTCAAACATGACACCCCCTGTTCCGTCTCTTTCGCCCATACCCCGGACCCTCCAGTGTACTTAATCTTGTCTTTGCTTGTAATCAAGGGCAGAGATAACAAAGATATTTGTACACCGGTGCCGCGTGCGAAAGCATAAAGAATCGATCAGTGGAAAAAAGGAAAAATTGATTAAATGACAATGACATCACACAGTGGCGCGCCGAGCTTTGGTTTAAGGGGGGTTTTTATTGTATTCGAAAGATTTTCGATAGAAGGTAAGGGGGGAGTATTGCATGACAATTCTCAATCATAGTGTTTTTCTCTAATGGGGGACCCTTGGGGTACGTTGTTTACTTTCGAGGAGGGTTTTAGATCAACAAAACACCCCCCCCCCTCGGCGCGCCACTGACATCACCTCCGCAGTCAATAGAGAAGACTTCTGCTTAAGATTATCCGTTAACTATGACATTTCTCATTCCGCAAAAAACATATCACTTTAACACTTTCTATAGAAAACCATTCAAAGGGGGGGGGGAGGACAGCTTAACTCATGTGCAAACGGAATTGACGTCCAGCGAGGAGCTAATTGGAATACACACGTGACAAAAACCTTGCATTGACCGAATTAAGCACTTTAACTCGCGGCTGTCTACAACCGCCATGTAACGAGTGTAATGGCTTAACTCGGTTAGCGCAAGGGTTTTGCCACGTGTGTTGTAATGAAACAGTCGGGCGGATGGAACAGATCGTCCGCACGTCGTCGTCCGATTCCTCATTCGTCCGCCACCATCTCGTCAGGTGGATCTTCCTGAGCAAGAGTCTCCCAGTCTTGCTCAAAGCGCTCGGAAGATGCTGAAACAGTAAGTAATGTTCACAACACTTCAAAGTCAAACATGGCACGTTGCCGGGTCGTGTCCAAAAAGATGACCGCCAACCGCCAACCGTTAACCGTCAGCACTTGTAGACTGCCGCGCATTTCGGTGGAACCGCGTTCGGTTTAATGGAACACTCGTGAACGGAACACTTGATTGTTTCAAATGTACAAACACAAGACTACAAGACTACTACATTTCGTTGTTTACTGCCGCTTCTGCAGTGGTGTGAACACCGGGCATCATTTCCTGCACCGGCCGGTCAAACTAACCGAGCGCCGTACTGAACAGTGCACCGTTCCACCGAAATGTGCGGCAGTCTACAGTACGGTCAGTGATCTTACCTCCACCAGCCTTGTTTCTCTCCTTTGCCTCATTCAGGACGTACGTACACTAAATATTCGAAATAAAGCATAAGATAATGTGCCATACATCGCCGCTCATCGATAAGAACGAAAACTCAGAATGCTTGATTGCTTGATTAAGTCAGATAGATGTTATTGCTTGATTGCTTGATCAAACTCCATAGGTGTCATAAGTTGATTGCTTGATTAAGTCACAGACATGCTCAGCTCATACTCCCTCTGCTCGGAGAGTTCCGTCATACTCGTAGCTCCCCCCCCCCCGGTGGGTCCGATTTCCATTTCCGCTCATTCAATCAATCACAAATATTTTCAAACATGATGGCATCAAAAGGGATTGTGGTCAGTCGTTTTCGGTCGAAACTCGGACGGTCGAAACCGAGAACGTTGACTGGATTGTCAAATCACAAAGGTGTCTCATTGATTGACTGCTTGATTAAGTCACAAAGATGCCCATACTCTTTCGATCAAAGCCGGTCGGACACTTGGGAGGTCAGCCAGTTCCTGCAGCTTCCGGGAAGCCGAAATGGTCTCAGCAATCCTCCTGGACAACTCCGCACATTCATCCTCCATCAGCCGATTGTCCGAGCAGACTGCTCGGACAATTCGATGAATGATCAAGTGCGGTTTGGGCGAGACCGGCAACTTGGCCTGGCCGATGATCTGTGAGAATCCCGTCTCTTTCAGCTTCCACTTGAGATCCAAAAGATCGCGGGCGGCTGACGCGAACTGAGCTTCAATGACGTAGGTCACGGGATCATCAGAGGAAGAGTCGGGCTGCGATGGAAGTTCCGCAAACGCCCTCTTGGTTTGCTCCACAAAATCCGCCCGCGTTCCCGATCCGATGCGGCAGGATGAGACCAGTTTGGCAAAGTCCTCGCCCGTCACTGCAAAGTCAAAATCGGCCCAAAAAAATTTAGGAGATTTTAAATGACTCAAAAATCGGCTTTTCAATTTAAATGAAATATATTTCTCCTTTATTTTTAACGAAAGCCACCAAAACAGAAATATAAACGTCGTTTTATTTAAAATTAATAAATTTACCTTAAATTTTAAGATTTTTCACTTAAAATCCTACTTTAAATGCTGGAAAAATGTGGCTTTTCTTTTAAATAAATAAGTTTTTTAATTTAATTTTTAATTTAATTTAAATACATTTTACCGATGGATTTAACATTTATTCAATATTTCATTTGAATTAAAATACGATTTGTTATAACCGCTTGTGAGTATATTGCAATTAATCAACATCAGGGAATAGAACTTCTAAAAAAGTAAAATTTAGGTTTCAAAACAGTAATTTAAAATATTTTTATTTTAGAGATATTTTTTTAAAACCACAACTGCAGTATTTTGTCCACTTGAAATTATTCGAGCCACGCACCCAATCAACCAATCAACCAATTGAGCAAGAATCCCATAGCATCACGGGAAATTCGGTAAACAGTAAATACTACTACTATCACAATAATCACATTACTCAATGAAACAAAACTACGAGTAAAACGTAATAGTTAGTAGTCATTAATAACTACTGTAAAGATATTAACTGCCAAAGCAAAACAAATGAAACGACTTCACGAGAATAAAAAAGAGCAATTTAATCAATCAATCAATCGAGACCCCACCCGTTCCGTGATGTGTAAACATGGAAAATGAAATGAATTGTTTACAGCAATTTGATCAATCAATCAAGGCCCCACACGTTCTGTGATCCGTGATGTGTAAACATGGAAAATGAAATGAATTGTTTACAGCAATTTGATCAATCAATCAAGGCCCCACACGTTCTGTGATGTGTAAAAATGGAATTATCCTTGGACTCTTTAGTCCTTACCCTTGCCTAACCATGCCGAAGTGCCGTTCGTCACACCGATAGAGATGCCGCCGATTTCTTCCGAATCCAGATCAAACTGTGCGTAGAGAAAAAACGTCTCTTCCGGCTGCTTTATCTTGGTTTTACCATTCCCTGCTGTTTTCGCTGGAGGATAAACGAATTGCCGAAACATTCTACAGACACACCAAAATTCTCCAATGTGACAAGTTAAAATAATATCTAGTGTACAAATCACAAGAATAAGACATTGCCTTTCAGGCTTCCATGAAAACGTGCGGTTCCGGCAATGCACAAAATTAAAAACTAAAAATTCAACGAAGATTTTTGATGAACAGGATTCAGGAACAAAACGGCTACCGTATGCTAGCGATCTCAAGGGACACTTTTCTGCCCTACCCGGAAATTTTAACCAACCCGGGCTGTACCTATTCAGTGCCGTTCAGCACTCTAGGGAGAAATATATAGACAGCGCAACTGTACAATCAATCGATCGACCACGAAGAGTAAGCTGTACGAAATTAGCTAATCAGAGAAGAGTGAGTCAGATTGAACGTTCAATCGAGTGCAGGGCCATACCTAGGGGGGCGGGGCTTATCTGTCCCTTGAGATCGTGAGCATACGGTAACCAACTGTGTTCGCAATTATTCAGCTGTGTTCGCACTTGTTCAGACTTGTTCGCGACAGTACTTTAAGCCGTTTGCGGGTATGCAGACTTGTTCGTCAACTTTTCAGACATGTTGAGGAGTATTTAAATTTGTTCGTGGGGTATGCAGATTTGTTCGTCGACTTTCTCAACTTGTTTGTAGCGCCATCAAGACTTGACTGTCTGAACTGTGAAGTGTGAAGATTCCCCGCCACTGAATACCGGCGTCGAACAACCGATCAATGCACAGAGTATGAGGGAAGGCCTCTGGAATGGGCCACTTGACTTTCCGTATGAGGCAAGGGCAGCAATTCGGGCCACCTGATTTCAAAGGGATGCTGCATGAACACCACGCGAAGTTATTCCACTTTAAGAATTTCAAAACATCTAGAATAATTATACCCATGCAATACAGCCAGAATCAATAATGTTTGTTGAGCTACTCCTTAACAGGAGCGATTTGGAAATACTTCTTCATGATTTTGCTGTGAAAAATGGTGACGGTAGACTAAAGGGGCGCCACTGGCATTGAGATTGCAGGTGTGTGCATGTCTGCTTGCATTGCGTGCAACAGATGGATCAGCTGATTGCGGTTGTTGTTCACACCTTTGAGGTGTGAAGATGCGGTTTACCAGCTCCTTGCACCGGCTTCATTCTAATTGGGAACGCGACTTAACTAAACTTGGCACATATCATAACATTCATCATAACATCACTGAAAAAGCGTGCGAAGCTGGTGAATGATCGTGTGAAGAAAACTGCGGCAAAAACTGTAGTGTATAATACAGCATAAATTGTATATTTTCTTTACTCCTTAAATTTGATGATTTAAGTTCCTGGGTCGTCTCGTCTACCTTGGTTTGTGATGAACAATAGCAATACTTAAATGCACGCGCATGGCGCCCCCTGGAATCCCGGTGGCCCGAATTGTTACACGTTTTGCAAGTGGCCCGAATTGCTGCCCTTGCCTCACACCCTGGATTGGGTCACCGGGTGGCAGGGGGCGCTCTGTCACAAATTAATGGAAACAGATGAGCCACTTAATAGTCAGCGACCTATGTAGTGAACTTTTTCCAATCGTCCAGTTATTTCGTTTTTTAAACACGTTCCCACAACTTTTTCTCATATCTGATACGCGTTCCACCAGGGTTATCGATTATTTTCTATCGTTTAAGACCTTTGCTATAGCCAGAACCTGTATGGAAGTTCTGATTCAAGGGTGGCCCATTCCAGGGTAAGTGGCCCATTCCAGGACCCCTCCCTCATAGAGCAGTTAATGACTGCAGGGTCTCTGAGAATTGCCAGACTGAGTTACTTACTACCCAAAACGACCGGTAAACTCCAAAAACGTCAAAATAATAGATTTCCAGTACAAAACCAGTGTGCGTCGAGTTAGATTGCAATTCGCAGAAACCCGGAAAATAACACGAGACTTCCAAGTCTGCGCTAGGAAAAAACTTGAGAGGAAATTCACCAAACAAGCTTAAGAATCACGATAGTTTAAATAAACAATCCGTTTGTTGAATAAGAACAATGACAGGCCGCACATGTGAGAGGTGGGTGGATATTAAATGGACGACAAGCGGCATGGTAATTTCACCGGCCATCTTGATCAGGCAAGCGAAACCACAACCGAACCTACGATCAAATGGGTTGAAGCTCCTCTCAAGAACAACGCTTCAAAGAGAGAGAGACAGAGAGAGAGAGAGACAGAGAGAGAGAGAGAGAAAGAGACAGACAGACAGATAGACAGACAGACAGACAGACAGACAGACAGACAGAGCCTGAGCAATATATCTTACTCGAAAATTCGGTGGGAAATTACGCATTCCTCGATCCTTGGTGGACACATCGAAACGATCGCTGGGGATTGACCACGCAATCAGGCCGTCGTCATCGGAGGAAGAGGCACAAACGTCATCCGCTTCGTGCTCGACGAAAAACGTGTTGAACCAGAACTGGAACAGTTTTTCCTGCAATATGATCATCCATAATACCAGAAACCTAACAGTAGAAACGGAAACAAAACGGGAGCAAGAAAAACAGATGACCAGTAGATAAATCGAGAGACAGATTCTGAGGCAGAAATACAGAGCACCAGTGAAAAAGACAGACGTCTCTTATGGACAAACAGAAAAGACAAAAAACAAACAGACAAATACGAAATTAGAGTAAATAAAACAACAGACAGACAGTCAAACAGTCAAACAGTCAGACAGACAGACAGACAGACAGACAGACAGACAGACAGACAGACAGACAGACAGACAGGCAGGCAGTCAGTCAGACATACAGATAGTCAGACAGAAATATATACATTCAAACAGACAGACGGAAAGATAGACATATAGGCATGCAGACAGGTAGATTACAGGCAAACACAATAGTAAAAGAAAAGAGATCAACCTTTCTGGGGAAGAAACCGGCAAGTGGGCTAAGGAAAGTCGACGGCATTCCATGACACTCAACGAGAACATCTGCCGTCACTGTCACCGGCGTTTCCGTGTGAATCGTCGCGTTCTCAGCAACGCTAGCTCGGAGCGGCACGACATTGGAAGACCATACCACCGACTTGAACTGTAGCACCGAGAACGTCAAGCTGGAACAAGGATATTCCTCGCCGCTGGACGACGGCCCATGCATCACCTGCAGTCGGTGGAAAATGAGGGACTTGTTACAATACTGGACCCCGGTCCGCAGGAGGTGGTAGTAGTAGTTGATGTATCGCTGCTGCGATGGAATCGTCACACCCAGTGAGTCCACCGTCCGAGCGCTGCCGTAGAATTCCAGTGCTTCCGAGGGAGTGCGAACACGTTTCGAGTGCAGGAGATATGAACAAATAATCAATCCCGTTCGTCCTTTGCCGGCTAGGAAGAAACAGACACAAACTGCGTGGGCGTTGTCAAAGACCTTACTGCTGTGTAATCTCTGATCTACACACGTGGAAAAAACCTTGCGCTGACGAAATTAAGCACTTCAACTCGGGGCTGTGTGTAACAGCTATGCAACGAGTGTAATGGCTTAACTCGGTTAGCGCAAGGTTTTTGCCACGTGTTTACCTTTGCAGTGGATAGCTGCGACATTTTCTGAATGAAGACCCAGCCAGTTGTCCAGATCGCTGCAGCAAGCTTTAATCAGCTCTATCGATGGTGGTTGATGATCCTCAAATGGGTATACCACCACGTTGAACCGGAAACGAGAGAAGTCGTATGTCCGTTCGGAACATCTGGAAAATTATGTCTTTTAAAATTTTAAAAGTAAAAAGCTTTATTTAAATATTTTCCGGTGAATTTAAATTTATTGATAACCTTACCTTGATTGAAGCGCAAACTAGGCTTGGCATGGGTCGGTTGTAGTGTTGTTTAAATAACCCTTTTGAATTTAAATAAAATATAAAATAAATTTAAATCTTGCCTTTACATTAAATAAAATAACGTTTAAATATGTTTAATTTAACAGCCGAATTTAAATAAAAATGAAAGTTTATTTAAATAACATACTCTATTTAAATAACATGCGTTAATTTAAATATTTCAAAGACTTTTCAAATGGAGATTTCTGTACTGACAAGCGAATATCGCGGTCATAATTTTATTGAAATAGAACATAGAACAGAATAGAATAGAACAAAGACGCAAAGCACAACTAGTACATACTACAATCAACTCATATCAAAATGAGGATCGTGGACCGTAAAATGTGCCCCTTTCTTAAGATGTCAAATAGTCTTCTGCATAGGTCTTTGTCTACGATCACTTTCAGATAGACTTGGTATCCTATCAGAGCCGTTGATCACTGTTTGGCCAGAAGACCTCTGAGTTATTTAAATATAAAACGTTATTTAAATAGCCAGTTTTACGATGGAAAAAAATTAAACGTAAATAAAATAAAACGCAAACTTATATTTTAAATAAAATTATAAATAAAATAAAAAACACTTTTGATATTAAATAAAATTAAAAATATATTTTATTTAAAGAAAAAACACCCTTTTTGAGTATATTAAATAACAATTTAAATACATTTAAACAACACTAAGTTGCAACCGCGTAGTAACTTTTGCAATCAACCAATCAACCACTCACAGTAATGAACTGCAACCGCGTAGTAACTTTGCAATCAACCAATCAACCACTTGTAATAATGAACTGCAACCGCGTAGTAACTTTTGCAATCAACCAATCAACCACTCGCAGTAATGAACTGCAACCGCGGTTGCAACCGAACCGTGCCAACACTAGCGCGTGTATAATCAACACTAGCACAGCAAGTTCTAATTCGTGTAGGAAAATCGGTGGAGACGGTCTGACTTGTAAGTCAACACAAAGACTTACAAGTTGTAAATTCGGTAGTGATTCGCGTGCTTGGCCTCGAAAAAACGCGTCACCTCGCCGATGCTGTTCCGGTAGAAGCGTTCGTAATTATCCGCGGGAAAGCCCATCGCAATGAGGTTTGGTAGGATGTAGGTGAGATCGAGATCGAAACCTGCAATGATAAAAATACCGCCGCTCTCAATCAACAGTCCAGAAAAGGAGAGGGAAATTGAATGTGAATAATCGACTGATCAACGCAACGCACGCTGCAACAAATGCGCCAACATGCAAGCAACAAAACGATCAATCAATCAACGGAGACAGAGTCAGACAAAACCGTATACAGCAACAGCAGCTAATCAACCAATCAACGGCGACAGAGTCAGACAAAACCGTAGATACAGCAACAACAGCTAATCAATCAATCAACGTTTTCAAAACAAATAAAAAACTGATAAACAATCCATGCTTCACCTATACGTACCGTCTTCATTGTAGCGACGCCTGTTTTGGCTGACCAACCGACGAAGGGCAAGCGTCATATTATAGAATAAACCCCCGCGGCCCCCGCAGCGCTCCAGCTCGTCCAAAAATGGACACCACCACCACCATGGATAATTCGACCAGATATCAAAATTTTAAACGCAGCTGCATCACTTTGCTCCCTGCCTATTCTCAATCTCATGCTGGGCACCAGTTCACATTCTCTCGGAAAAAATAGGCGAAGATAACAACCTGATAAGATCTAACAAAGAAATTGAAGAGAGAGACTCTTTTATCATTTTCTTTACACAAAAGCTGTAAGTTCTCTTACATTACAAGTAAATATTACAAGTTACACACGTGGCAAAAACCTTGCGCTAACCGAATCAAGCACTTCAACTCAGGGGCTGTGCACAACAACAATGCAACGAGTGTAATGGCTTAACTCGGTTAGCGCAAGGTTTTGCCACGTGTGTACAACGCACTCCAAATTTTGTCGTGACATATGAGCGAGCTGAGGTTAAAAACATACAGTTTGTGACTAATCATGGTGCTAACAAAGGTACTTTTTTAACACAGTGCCCAGTATACCATAACAATGTCTATTTTGATTTATTGATCATGCCTGAAGAAAAAAAGTTCCGTTTGCTGGATGGATGGATGGATCTTTTGCAGGCGCAAAATGCAATTTGAAAATTGCAATTTGCAAATCACAAAAGATTGCTAATTGGAAGCCACAAGCAGCAGGTACTGTACTGCCGCGACCAATTGGTGCCGCTTTTAGACTCACCCGTATATTATGACTGTACACACTATGCTTCACTGCAGTCATAATATGCGGTGAATCTAAACGCAGCACCAAACGATCGCGGCAGTACCGTATTCCCCCGATCTCAAGGGACACTTTTTTGCCCTACCAGTTAATTTGATCCACCCCGGATATTATCTGTTCATCACCGTTTGCTATTGTTTACCTACAATCAATCAATCAACTGATTCAATGTGTGCGTCAAGAAATCCCGCTTAATCAATCGATCAATCGCTGCCAAGTTACGCTTAAATTTCAACCAATCACGACACAGTGAATCCGATTGAACAGTCAACCAATGACTGGAGGGGGTGGGGCTTAACTGTCCCTTGAGATCGGGGGAATACGGTACGAGTATGAGGTAAGGGCACTGGAATGGGCCACCCTGGACTCACAACTTCCACACAAGTTTTGGCTATCACTAAGTTCCTAAACGACAGAGAATAATCGATAACCCGGTGGAACGCTTATCAGGTATGAAAAAAAGTTGTGGGAAAATGTTAAAAAACGAACATTTAAACGATCAGTCAGTTGGAAAAAAGTTCGCTATAGAGGTCGCTGACTATGCGGTGACTCATGTGTTTTCGATTAATTTGCGAGAGCGCACCCCTGCCGCCCCGTGGACCATTCCAGGGTACGGGATAGTCAAGTGGCCCTTTCCAGTGCCCTTACCTCATACAGTTAATCAAGAGTAGAACCATTGTTGGAAGAATGGAATTCCGGCAGTGGAAAATGGTCATTCACATTTCTGTTCGTGCGACGTAGCGACGTATCGACGTATCGACTTAGCGACGTATCGACGTAGCGACGTAGCGCGGAAGCTAGGGTTGTTGTAAGTGATAGGCGTATAAAATTGATGAATAGACAACATGCGATCAAATCTATTATATGATTAACCTAGGATGCTCAAAGAAGCAGAGACTTGAAATGAGATAAAAAAATGATAAAATGAAATAATTAAAGCTTGAAAAAATGTTCCAATGTCTGGTTGCCTCACAGGCTCGGAGAGTATAGACGTAAGGTGCGAAGTACAAGCCGGCTGTGTTTGAATTTCCGTCACTGCAAAAGCCGAGGACAGAACACGTTAAGAATCGACAAGAGCGTCTCTCTATCGGAACTCACACCGATCGTCTTGGATCACTTCATTTTTATAAGAGCGTCCACCAAGACATTCACTTCTCCTGAAACAGAAACGACCGATACAAAGGATTCTACGTGCGGATATTTGAACTATTGCAGTTGCGGGAGAGTTGTGGGAGCTGTCCATACCTCGTATGTCTCGGGCGAGCGCGAGGATGTGACTTCGGCGCTGTAACACTTCGATGCTCTGTGTGTAGCTGTTGTAGCGTACGGTAAACGGACGCTGGATTGTCGCCGCCCATTGTCTAAGCACAAAGCAAAATATTACAAATCCCGTGATTTCTTTGCAGCATCTCGCAGAAACGGCGACTTATATCGCATTTCCTTACGATAACTTATCCTTGGCGTCGGCGAAGCTTTCGGCGACATAATAGATGGGCTGGAACTCGGTGATGGGGTACTGCAGAGAGACAAAGCAGCTACGGTACATTGGCGCATAGATCATGAAACAGGAACAGACGAACTGACGGACAATGAAATACATAGACAGACAGACTTACAGACAGACAGAAAGGCAGGCAGACAGGCAGACAGACAGACAGACAGGCATGTAAAGAGAACCAACAAGCAGACAAGCAGACAAATGTACAGATAGATCGACAGACAGACAAACAACACCCAGACAGATAGCCAAACCATTAGCGGACAGCTCTGGCGGAATGCGAAATAATAAATACTCGTATTCGTACAAAGATGTAACAACATAGGCAGGGAGAGGAGCGCTGTACTATCTGGTTAGCAGTTTGCTTACCGACTGAACAGACATCTTCTCCGGATCGAATTGTCGCCTCTCTGGTTTGTCCGTCAGGCAATACTGACATCAAAGAAACACATTGGAGTTTGAGCACAGCATCAACTGGTGAAAGGTGACACTTGTTGCTGCAAGACATATATAGATCTCACCTCCAGCTCCCCAAAAGATGACAGCAGACCCGCGCCATAGGCTCGATATCCTGAGCCTTGCTAAACCGGACGAAAATGCGCGTTCGTAAGTGAGTAAGAAGAGCGGCGGCTTAATTTCTCGTCATAATACCTTGCACATGCCGAATTCCACCGTGAACCAGTAGAGCTACAACGAAAAACACGCGTCTTTAGTGCAACCCGGAGTATAATCTCCGATGCCGGTTCCGGCTGAGATGCCCGGTCTTGTTAGTTACAGTGGCAAGTTTCTCCACCCAGTCGTCGGGAGCTCCCAGGGAGGCCAAGCCGATTTCCTGGGAGAACTGGGCGAACGTCGGATCAGCCAAAAGGGGCACGTGACCCAAAAGCTCATGGCAGACGTCCGGTTCCGGGGTGTACATGGGGACGCTGCCATGTCGGATGTACTGAGTGGAGTGAAATACGCGGAATGCTGCAAACATATGGACAACTTTGAGACATTCTGTGGAGTGATCCGACGCAAAACAGCTTCCACGGAGCTTGCCTAATCCAGCCAGGAAGTCTCGGGATGTGAGCAGTCCCGCGACAGGGCGAATGGTGAAACCTGTACAATCTAAACCAAACACACCCGCTTGGTAGAACTGGTTCTTGGCCTGTCAAGGCAGGGCAAAGTTCGAGCCATCAGGTTGGTCTGAGTTCGAGCCATCAGGGTGGTCTGAGTTTGAGCCATGGTCAGCTATGGTCAAGAGCGCGTGCGCGCGGTGACTTAATTCGGCTCGAATTCGGACCACCCTTTTTGGCTTAAAATCTGCCACCCAAAATTGTGGCCATGTGTTATACATACCTTTTAGAAAGTCTGACACCTCCTGGAGCTGTGGAATGTTGTCCTCACGGTAGCCGCAGTTCTCCATCAGCAGGGGGAAGACATAGTTGTGCTCCTTGCAGGCGTGTGTGGGGTACAGCTTCCGGAGATTGTTGAATACAATACCCCTACAAAAATACCGTTTCAAATTGCTTATCCCATTGCCACATACGGGGAAGAGAATGGCGGAAATGTAAGGCGAAGTTGCAAAAAATTACAGGCGACTGACACGCGGACAGACAAGACAGACGAGACGAGAGGTTCGATGTGCAGGAAAAAGTTTTCATCCATACCAAGTTTTGATTTCTTCTTCTGTGTACTCCACGTGAGGGATCTGTTGACCACTAAAAATAAAATAGCATCGAGTTCGGAATTCCTGGAATGCCTAATGTTACCAGAAGAAGGCGGAAAGTCTTACTGCTTATGGTAGTAGGCGATGTCCGCGAATTCTGTTCGACGCTCCCTGTAGACAGGGTCAGTGAAGCCCTATTCGAAAGAGGCAGTTCTTCAAAACAATAATCTCTAGTTTGCACAAAGTCAGGGACACCGCTCAATTCAGAACGTGATGAACGTACCGGGTGATCGCTCGTCAACTCCGATCCATAGCTGAAACGATAGACAACACTGTTGAGGCAGCTGCCTGTCGTTTTGTCTTTGTGCCTGCTTACCTGCTTACCTGCCTGCTTACCTGCCTGCCTGTCTGTCTGTCTGTCTGTCTGTCTATCTGTCTGTCTGTCTGTCTGTCTGTCTGTCTGTTTCAAGGTAGTGCCAGGTAACCCTGAGGGCCGGTATCAGTCAAATGTGAGGGAGGCTGGTATATATGTGCTCGAAAATTACCTCAAGATATGATTGGCAAACCGATCCAAATCGCGGATTTTGCGCGGAAACCACGGCACATTGCTCAGTGTCGACCCCTCAGCTGCAAACAAACAAAAACAAAACATTACCGCACTTTCCACGTCTGCTCTCTCGTGTGACGTGACCGCTCCATATGAAGCACGTGCGGTCACCGGACAGATATTTTCACACATACCGATCGGCGTTTTCTGGTCACGCGAGTGAACGTACACGTACACCGACTGCTCCTTGAGTGCTTCCATGACATTCTTGTAGCCCTGCACGCCGCGGTCCTCCACTTCCACCATGAACTGCAGGAGAAGAGCCCAATTGAGTACAACTTCGACAGCAGTTCTAACATCCTTCCTGCAAACGACAATGGCTCACCTCATAGATGCCGGGAATGGTTTTGCTGGGGCGAGACTCGATGTGCACCAAGTTGACTTCATGGAGCTAAACCAATAAACGTGCACTATAGTGTTAGGTCTACCAATTGGAAGTTGAATAGTTAACAAGGTTATTAGGATGAAAATAGAGATTGGTAGAGAAGAAGACTGGAAGAAAGGCAAGAGGAAGTACTACTGTTCTCTAGAACTAGGAACTATGGAAATGATGATAAATAGAACATACATCAGAATTACATACAAGTCATTAGCTGTAGCAGCAGAATAGGGTTGATAGGGTAGATAAATTTACTAACTAAGCAAGGTATTAGTGAGTCGAATTGCTGTAATAATTGGATATGAGGACTTGTTAGGCGTGGTCCAACAGTAGCACTGCTAGTGAAACGGGTCCCTATGGCATTGGGACCCCGAGAACCACTAACACCAGAATCGTCGGTAACATACCTCGAATAGCTTTAAGGCACGCGAAAGAGCTCCGACACTTTCTTTGAGGGAGAAGACAATGGTGGCATCACTGCGGAGACCTCGTTCAGGACTCTGCAAAAAAAGTATCCCAAATGATGTCAAACAGTGTACATGTACAGCTGACGGCAGAGTCTTGATTGATAACTTGGCCAGTCAGGTGCAATATTTTAGTTTGATCGATCAATCAACCATTCGCTTAGCACTATAAGTGTGCGTCATTCAACCAATCAACCAAAATTCCATTCCTTAATCTTGTAGTATTACATGTTCCTTGTGACACCAAATCAATCAAGCCTTGCGCACACTGCACAAACCAATCAAGAGATTGACGAACCGCAGCAAGTTCTGTAGCATTAGACTTTGGGGATGGCATCAAATGTCAAATGTCAAATGTCAAATCAAATCAAATCAAATCAAATTTTCATGGTAAAAAGGAGTGATAAGAAATCAAATGATCAAATGACCAAATGACCAAATGACCAAATGACCAAATGATCAAATGACCAAATGACTTTCAATATCAAATCAAATCAAAACTGTAGCTTTTCGTCATTTGATGCCATCCCTAGACCATTAGTTGCACACTATGCAGTATGATCGATCTTTACACTTTGCACACACAGTGTATTGTACGAGTCTCGGTAATCTGCAAGGCCTACAAATTTCTAAATTTCTAAATTTTCACATTTCAATTTTCACATTTTAATTTGAAGTTAAAGTTTATTTTTTACTTTATATATTATATTTGTTTTATTTTATTTTGTTTTATATAAATTCATTTATCAGTGCATGCACTCAGTAAGTGTTGCACATGCGGATTCGTGATGAGCAGTCGAGGGAAGGTGGACACAGCAACCCCGAAAGCGGGCCAAACAATGCATTCAGCCTGGGAAGAAGGGCAATGTGCCACAACCCACCACGGGGGGGGGAGGGGGCACGGGCACATCCTGGCTGATGAAATTCAAACGTGAAATTGCATCAGCCTGTCATTATTAAACAACCACACCGAACTCTGAAGTGACAAGTCTCTTGAAAAGTCACTGCGATTGTTGGTGTGGATAAAACGCGACGACAACCATAATCGCGGACACCGATCTAATCAACAACCACAAGCAGGGATGGGAAGTACGTAATCTGTCGGCCACCACACACACACAAACGGCCAGGCCGGGAAGTACAGTCAACGACAAGAATGAGTACATTGGAGGGTCCGGGGAATGGGCAAAAAGGGGCGGGGCAGGGGGCGCTTTTCAAACAATCAAACAATCAACTGACCACTCCTTGCTCCGCCCCTTTTTGCCCATACTCCGGACCCTCCAGTGTACTCAATCGAACAATCAACCACCTGACCATCCCCTGCTCCGCCCCCTTTTGCCCATACCCCGGACCCTCCATACCCCGGACCCTCCAGTGTATTCGTTGGTTGTATACTGATTACTGACCGAACGTTAAGATGCCTGCCCTCCTGATGTAACCAACACCAAACAAATGAGGGGGAATCTAAATTAAAGTGGCCCACGGTCAGCAAAGAGCGAAAGTTTACTGAATCACTCAAGGGACCTGGAGGAATTACGCCCAGTCGCCTTTCTCAGTACAAGAGGGAACTGGGTAATCCCTTACGAATATAGTCCGCCAAAAGCAGCGGTCCACGGCACCGTGCCTCGGAATACTTTCATGTCACTCCACGGTTCGAGGAAGGTGTTCTATCTACGTCCGCCGGACTCAGGAACCGCTGTAAAAGCAGCGGTCCGAAGAGGTCCACGAGCGAAGCCACGGTCATACCTGCATTCGGCTTCCCGCTCGGCTGCCGCCGCGACTGGAGTACCCCCCACGAGACATGGTCGAATCCATCCGGCGGTAGAGGGTCCGTCCCACGTGGTGGGCGTCGGTTTCCCGCGCCATCTGGACGGACTTGCCGCCAGGGAAGAGACTGATGCCGTTGGTGGTGCCGTTCTCCTGAACGGCCGGGGAACTGGGCGCGGACATGCTGTCTCAGTCCACTGCACAAGACACGAACGCCAAAGAATTGCAACGAAGAACGAAGGAACAAAATGTGAAACGGAAGTCGGAGAAGTCGATCAAGTTAACAAGCAAAAGAAATGGTCCCCTAAGGGTGGAAGGAATTCTGACGAAACGTGTGAAGGAAGAAGTAACTGTCCAGTTGTGGTGACACGGACAGCGTTTAAGTACACGACGGAGGAAGGTAGCCACGCGCGTCGTGGCCGGACAAATCAGATAAGCTCTCTCTCTCTTTTCTCTCTTCATTCTCGTGACATTCGATTCAGAACAAACGGCGCGCGCACGCGCACTCATCGCGAGAGATGTAATCGCCCCGGCAGGAGTGGTGGAGAAGGAAGGCGTGAAGCGCCAGGCCGAGCCTTCCTCCGCCCGGGGGGAAAACAACGCGAAAAAAGCGCAATCATCGGTGGAGACCCAGAGAAAACGACGGAAGACTTTGCAAGCGACTTCGCAGGTCCCTGGAAATGCGGTTGTGTTGCAGTGTCAGGCACGTCGAGATCCGCGCCAAAATCTTGTTTTCCTTCCTCCGCGTTGAATTCCTTTGCGACTTAAGGAAAAAACATGATAACGAGTATGAGCTCACACGACTGATGACGGAACCGCTGGTCGCTGATAGAATACAAAGCACAATCTAGCATTGATTGACTGATTGTAATGGTTACCCTGCACTTACAAAGCAAAATCAAGCATTGATTGACTGATTGTAATGGTTAACCTGCGCTAACACGTCACAATCAGCAGTCAAGCGTCGGATCGGCAAACACAATTGAAACAATCAAATGCTTGAAAGCTTTTTAAGTCAAAGCTGACAATGACTTTGAGAAATTTTGAGAAACTCGGTTCAAGCTACAATAAAGAACAAACGAACAGAATGATATACGTTGATTTTGGTAATGCATTAAAGTTCATACAGTTGATTGATTGACTGACTGATAACAAGCAACTGATCTGCAGTACGATCGCTTGATTGCTTGATTCGTTGCTTCGTTGAGCAGTTGTTACTAAATGAATGAACTAGTAAATGCAGTACGAATTGATTTAAGTACTGTACCAAACTACGAACTAACAACCCAGTATTGACTTAATGAGCATATCAATAATGCAGCGTAATCTTCAATTCAATAGTTTTGAATTTCTCATTTGATAACCGTTGAATGCGAGAAACTAAAGGAACATGATAAATACCCACGTGGGAAAACCCTTGCGCTAACTGAGTTAAGCCATTACACTCGTTCGAAGCATGGCTAATGGCTGTTGTGAACAGTCCCGAGGTAAAGTGCTTAATTCGGTCAGTTCAAGGTTTTTGCCACGTGTGTAATCTGGACATTGTCCATTTCCCTTCTCCTCCTGGATTACTGTTCGCGCTTTGGGATTCTTACTCTTACCTGTGGTCGCTCACTCGGGAGCGGACCCATTTGTATGCCCAGGTGTCAAGTGATGATAAAACGGATCGATGTTTTCGAAGGTAAAAGCTTGGATTTATTTTACGAGATTTTCCCGTTGCGTGAAAACGAGCAAAAACTCTCAGAGCGTTGCAAAGAAATTGTTCAAACTGTCGAATGCGTATATAAATACTTAGAACTGATGCACATTTACTGGAGGGGATTCCTAGTTTCCTACCTTGACAAAAAGAAAATGGTGGGCACTGGCTGAAGTCTCTGGTCTGATGGAGTGGAGTGGTCTGATGATTGATGGAGTGGAGTGAGCAAATGTTCCCTGTTTTTCGGACTTGTTCGTAACTTTATTGACATGTTCGCAATTGCTTATTTAACACGCATGAGAACTGTTTTAAATCTGTTCGTATTTGTGTATCTGTTCCTAGTGTTTTAGATGTGTTTTAACTTTTTACATCTGTTCGCCATCTTTTATTCTTGTTCGCAAATTTTCCTAACTCCGGCAGTGCTTAGTTTAACTTATTCGTGTGTTCAGTCAGTCAGCTGATCAAGGGCATACAAACAAACCGTCGAGTTTTCATTTTCGAATTAAAAAATTTTCCTAGACTTGCAGACTTCAGAGTTTCCCGTTTTGGAGGATTGTAGAACTGTTATTTTATTTTCTAGCGATAATGTTGAGACAAGCGCTTAGGATTTCATCCAGTGGAAAGGTAAGAAAACAGGCACAAGTCAAAATATAAAGTTTGTTGGCGTAACTAATCAAACAATCAATCGAGCAAATCACAGCTGCAAACCAAACTAGGAAATGTACAAAATTTTCGCAGGATCTGAACGGAGCATTACGAGCTTTTTCTTCAGTGCGGTCGACTACCTCCAATGTAATAATTTCTTTCTTTATTCAGATGTATTTTTTACCAGCAATAAAAGTAATGCTTGTGACAATTACAGGACGTTTTTATTGTGAGCGCCGCCAGGACTCCCGGTTAGCTGAATCAACCAATCAACCGCTGAATCAACTAATCGATCGCTAAATCAACCAATCAATCGCTGGCTCAACCAGTCAACCATTAACTGCTAAATCAATCAATCAATCGGTGGCTCAACCAACCGATCGCTAAATCAATCAATCAATTGCTGGCTCAAGTAATCAACCATCGACCGCTAAATCAAACAATCAATCACGAGCTCACGATTTGATCCTTTTATTGTCTGACAATGTTGATTTTTGGGTTTGACTGCAGTTGGAGCTTTCCGGGGAAGCCTTGCAAGCATCCCAGCTACACGGCTCGGTGCCATCGCCATTGAAGAAGCTCTTCGGCGTGCCGGTAATTTCGGCTATATTTTTGCTAGTTTCGCACGTTTTTATGCGGAAAAACGATTTAATCTCCTCCCGTTTAGGGATTGAAAAAAGTGCGGTGGATGAAGTTTATCTGGGAAATGTGTGCCAAGCGGCGGAGGGGCAAGCGCCCAGCACCCAAGCAGCGATCCTTGCAGGTCAGTTTGACAGTTACGCCTGCAAAATATATAAAGAATAATACAATAAAATAGACCTGGAAGTATAAAATATAATAACAAAAATATAAAATTAAAATATAAAGTATATAAAATGTGTAACAATATAAAAATAAAGTGAAATATTAATAATATACTAATATAATAATAATAATTTAATAATAATATAATGATATAATGATATAATAATAATATTAATAATACTATAAATACTAAATATAACAATAACGTGAATAAAATGTAAAATATGGAACGAAAGTTGATTGAACGATCGAACGATCAATTAATTCAGTGGATCATTTAAGTAATTTCTTGTCCATACGCATGTGACGAGGTTGACGTGAAATTCATTGGTAGGATGTCCTTTTCCGGTTTAGGTCTTCCTGCGACCACACCTTGTACGACCATCAATAAGGTTTGCGCCTCCGGGATGAAGTAAGTACACTTGCTTTTGGCGGAAAGGGATAGTCTCGCGTCCACAACGGTATTCGTTATGCAGATCCATCATGTTGGCGGCTCAGAACATTGCGACCGGCCAAGCGGTGCGTCTCTGTCTGTGTCGTGTGCCTTCGGGATTCTCCGCGTGTTCGTTCTCATCAGCTTCGAATCTTTTTCCTGTAGAGCATCATGGTAGCCGGAGGAATGGAAAGCATGTCCAACGTACCCTTCTACGTCTTGCGGCAGGAAATACCGTACGGAGGTGGACAGATTGTGGTATGAGCTAATCATTATGCCGTGTATATGATAGATTATTTATCCGGTTACGTGTTGCTAACTGTAGGACGGAATAGTTTTTGATGGGCTTACAGACTCCTTCAACAAAATTCATATGGTAAGTTATCATGCCTAGTGCCAGTACAAAATCTTCACGTAATAACCCAGTACGTATCGTTTCCATTCTGTCGGGCTGTCTGTCTGTCTGTTTGTCTGTTGGGCTGACTGTCTGTCTGTCTGTCTGTCTGTCTGTTTGTCTGTCTGTTGGGCTGACTGTCTGTCTGCCTGTCTGTCTGTTAGTTTGTCTCTGTCTGTTGTTTGTCTCTGGCTGGCTGGCTGTCTGGCTGTCTCCAGCCTCCATACGTATACATGTGGGACGTGGCTCTTGTCAGGTTTGAGTAGGTCGGTCTGTTGGTTCCTACTTTAGCTAGTCTTTCATACTGGATTTTGCCTTTCTTTACGGCTGCTGCATATTACTAAATAAATGGTATTTGGTATTGTGCAGGGTGTTTGTGCTGAAAAAACTGCGAAGAAAATGGGCATCACCCGGGAGGATCAAGACAACTACGCAACCCAGGCGTATAAGAGGTCCCAAGCTGCGGCAAAGGTAGATATTACAAATGGCTTTTTATAAGTGCTGCTCCGCTTTTACTTGTCGGTGTGTTTGTTCCAGAGCGGATCTTTCAAGAAAGAGATCGTTCCCGTCAAGGTTCAACAACGGGGTTCGTCCTTAAAAGCGCCAGTATTTTCAGTGTCTCTTTTAAGACGTCCTTGACCTAATGTGTTTGCAGGAAAGGGGGAAATCGTAGTTGATCTGGACGAGGAAGTTGCCAAAGTGAATTTCGACAAGCTGTTGACCCTTAAGCCTGCTTTTCAGAAGGAGGCCGGTTAGTCAGCAGTTGTTGCTCGTGAAACTTGCTCTCACGGGGCACTCTTATTTTAATGCTTTTGGTTTACGACAGGAACCGTAACAGCGGGAAACGCCAGCAAATTAAACGATGGAGCTGCTGCTACCGTACTGATGTCTGCGGACGCAGTGAAGAAGCATGGTCTACAGCCTCTTGCACGGATTGTCTGTAAGAGCTGTGACAAATAGACAGACAAAGAAACAGACAAAGAGACAGACAAAGAGACAGACAAAGAGACAGACAGACAGACAGACAGACAGACAGACAGACAGACAACAACAGACATAAACAGCAGAATAAGAGTCAGGTTAAACGACTACTGATTAACTGAGTTCTCAAATACTATGATTTTATTCAGCCTTCTCAGACGCCGCCAGAGATCCGGTTGAGTTCACCATCGCACCAGCTGATGCAGTTCCGATAGTAAGTTTATTTTATCATCTTGCTATACCAATTCCTTGACTTCTGATTCAGAATGGTTTTGTTTTGATATTGCTTGTTCAGGCGCTGAAGCGGGCAGGTCTGACCAAGAACGACATCAAGCTGTGGGAGATCAATGAAGCCTTTTCGGTAGTGGCTCTTGCCAACCAGAAGCTGCTTGACCTAGACCCGGACTTTCTGAATATCAACGGCGGAGGTGTATCTCTGGGACATCCTATTGGGTATGATTATTCATCCTTGAAGGCACTCCCGTGTCATCGCTTGTTTACTTCTGCAGAATGTCGGGCGCACGAATCACCAATACACTGCTCTACAATCTCAAGGCCGGAGAATATGGATGTGCTTCTATTTGCAATGGTAAGTAACGACAGATGGTTTCAGTCAGGCGCACTGGCAGAAACTGAGAAACAACTACTTTCAGGAGGAGGAGGAGCGTCTTGCATAATCATTCAGAAATTGTGATCAGCTCCCGCAAGCGCTTGAGATCTGATTTTGAAGGGGACCGTTCGGACGGTTATAGAAGCCGATTCATTTGTTTGTGGCTGATTTTTATTATTTTCGCAATAAATAATAAAACTTCTTATGTCCACTCAAAGTGTCTTTAGTATGATGACCGCCCTTCTCGATCATCATTTCGACGCGACCGGACCAAGATTTGAGAGCTCTATGAATTCGGCGCTGGTCAAGCGTGAACCACACTGAAGTTATAACACGGTTCAGGCCCGTGACAATAGTCTGAGCCTTGTTAAACAATTCCCGTTTGAAAATCCCGATCACACAAAGATCCATTGGAGCCAAAAGAGTTGTTGCCCATCCAATCCTCTTTCGGAAATGAACCGTATTTGGGCCGAACGAAACCAATCTTGTGTGAGTTTTGGAGCGGCTAGTTCAATATATTTATCTGCATCGGATGTCGAGAGACAAAAAAATCAAAACTTATTCCACACAAGTCTTGATGGGAAAAGGGGCAGTTGCTTTTGCAAAGGAATCTCGAAAGAGAAGGGGAAGTTAGGACAAGCCGTCTGATGGTCATCTAATGCATAGCAGAGGTAAGGAAAGACGACACGGCTGGTTTCAGCAACTACCGTGAGTTCCCGATGCCCAGTTGCATGTTCCATGCCGATAAATGCCTATTTGGGGAAAACAATGTGCTACTGTGACCGTTTCTGTAAGGCACTGTCGTTAATGCTAATAGACATACACAAGTTCCCGTCGTCCTGGACCTTCAGCACGCCACCCTGCTGGCCGTGTGTGTTTGAAGCCTAATCAATCAGAAGTCTTCATTGATTAACATGCAAAAACAAACATACACGAGCTTGGAGCAGCTGGCAGGGGGATTAAAGGAGGACAGATGTAATGCAGAGGGGCAGTGCGTACTTCACACAGGGATAAGTAGACATGCAGGCAAACAGATAGATGGACAGATAGGCAGGCGGGCAGGCAGACATACATAGAGACAGACAGACAGACAGACAGACAGACAGACAGACAGACAGACAG
>LRSR01005915.1:0-22024 GCA_001579985.1 Hypsibius dujardini | reverse complement strand
AAAGCTGACGTCGAGCCGCAATGAGAGCTAGCTATGCACGTGCGGATGCGCCAATCACAATGCCAGCTATTTACATGCCGCGTTTAAAAAAATCTTTATTTTTGGCATAATTATGTATCTTAAAGGGGGGTTGTTCGAAAAATAAAGAATTGATTAAGGTAATTAGAAGGCAATGTCTAACCTGCAATATGTTGTTTGCAAACGCGGAATATGAACACCATTTAGCTGGAAATGGACCGCTTCAAAAGTTCAGCAGTTTTTTTACGTACTTTACCAGGATATTTCAATTGGAAACGCAATTCAGTTCTATCGCAATTATGCAGCTTTTCTGCAGTAACTTTAAACTGGCACATGAAATAAACACTTTATCTCACAATGTCCCTTCCATTATTATGGCTAACAGCATTTTTTTACAGTAAATTTGGAAATTACAGTCATCAAAATGTGATTTTTCATTTAATTGTTGCAGGTAAAAACAAAATTTAAATTAAATTACAAGAGCCATTAGTAGATTCTTACAAAGAGTCAATGGAGTTAGATTAGTTACGAAAAATATGACTCCCACCGAGACGAATTAAATTTAAAACAAATTGGTCATTGAATGCTTCTGCCAGTAATTACATCTTCGTGTCAAACACATATATGCCAAGCCATTGAGATATAAAAACATTGGCATGTGAATTCTGATTGAAGCTTCTCAGTCCTTCTCAGTCCTTCTCAATCCTTCTAAGTCCTGATAAGGCTAAGATATCTAAAGCATACAATCTATTTTTTATATAATAACATACATAATAAAATAAATAACTCTAGCATAATAATACATATATAATAATATATAAATAAAATAGTGATGTATATAGTGTAACAACTTATATATTATTTAATTTCAATATAATATATATAGCATATAGTAATGTATATAGTGTAATAATATATATATTACATAATTTCAATGTAATGTGTTACATAAGTAATATGCGACAGAGATAATATAATTTTATTGTTGCTGGACTGAGTTCCGGAATCCGGGTGCTAAAGTACACTCATTGCAGCCGACTGTGGTCACCAGTGACGCAGACAGACACAGCATGTATATTACCACAGACACGATATATCACGCAATGTGTCCAATCTGGAGAGGCTTGTCGATTTGAGCTCGCCGATTGAGCCGCGCGCGCGCGCACTGATCTCACTGATCCCCCCGCGCAACATGACAGGATGGCGGCCCTCACGCGCATAATCACCCACCACACACGTAACAGAACAGTCAACCAACCAATTCTGAGAGGGAATCAATTAAGCAAATCCTTCTCTCTTTTCACTGCGTGCACATCAAAATTCCCTCGCGACAAATTATCCCATTTCTCGGCAACATCCGCCGGCCGGATATGGAAGTCTCTTCTCACTCTCCTCTCTCCAGTAGTCCGTAAACATTATCTCTCAGACGGTGCACTTTTTAAATTGAAAGCCGTTTGCCGAACGGAAACGATACACCACACACACATATATGTACATAGAGGGAGAAAAGCAGCCGCTACTCGCTTCCATAATCATTTCTCTTTGCTGTCTATTAGTGGAAACCCGCGCGCTCATACTCCCAGGGGACCCACTCAAGTCAAAGCGAAAGCGTGTCCGTCCAATGCGATTTTCACGAGAGTCTAGCGTCACTTTAAACGCGTTGGATGTATTTTTGTTTGCATTCTTATTACCGTATTTGATGAGGGCGCGAGCTGGTACTTCACCACGTCTGATAGGAAATGATGAGAGAGCGGTGAGAAAAAAGGGGGTGAGACCCTTTAGTGCCGCCGACCGACGTTTGTCTTGGGAGGCTAGGAAAGCAAGTCCTTGAAGTTGAGCGTCATTGCATAAAAACACTTCAGTTTGGCCATAAGTATATTTTGTTTTAAATATCGCGAACGATTTTAAATTATTACGTAATTTTTCATACATATCTATTTTGTAGAGAAATATAATTCTAGAAGAGCTTTCTGTAAAAACTTGCACCCGTCTTGCGATGTCAGGAAAGGAAATCCCTGAAGTTCATCTATTGTATAAAAACGTTTCAATTTGATCATACGTGTTTTTTAATATAATACCATAAGCTTTCAATATCTTTAATGACTTTCAATTTTTTTCTAAATATATTTTAGAAAAATATAATTCCAGGACTTTTTTGGTAAAAAATGTGCATTGATTGGTTTGTTTGAACAAACACTTCAAAAAACCTCAACTTGCTCATCTGCATTTCTCTTTATATTACCAGAGTTTTTATTATCATGAATGATAACTTAATTATGTTTTAATTTTTTTAACATACCTATATTTAAAAAAAATATAATTCTAGAAATGTTTGCAGTCAAAAAAGGATGTCTAAGTCCAAGAAAAGACATGTTTGAGGTTGGCCTTCAACAGCCGGCTGGACATCAGGCAAAAGGAGGAAGACGTCAAACGATAATTACAGACCCCTTACCACTCTTGTGAAGCGACAGTTAATTAAGAGCGAGAGTGCGCGTATCTGCGTCCGCGACAGACAGACAACGGCGACAGATTACGGCCGCGCGCGCTTCAAATCTGTTCACCAGCTTTAATTGGCTTAAGGATAATTTAAGTCATCCGGTTGCTGTAGGACACCTGATTACTCCCTCTGTCTGGCTATGTCTCCCTCTTAACTTTGCTGTGCATTTTCAGTACACACCAGCGCTTATCAATAATATTCGGAGGTGATTTTGTGCTACGATTATTATTTATTCATCACCCTCTAGTCCGGTGTGTGTTATTCTCAGTCCATTCGGGGTGGAATGAAAGAAAAATGAGTGAGAGAGCGAGAAAGGGGATGAGAGGTGACACAGCTTGCGTGGTCCTCTCTTCTGGAATCTCTACAGGTGTGTGACGAAATGAAAAATACACCCTTTTCATGGGCGTGAATTATACAGTGACTTGTTTTTGTGGGTGTCCGGTGGTTGGTGTCATACCCATTTCCCCTATATTTTCATGAGAAATTTGCCATCGGTTATGGAATTTCGATCACGAGATTTTAGGTCAGCTAAAGCACATTCTTCAAATGGCGTCTCCTCCCCAGTTGTTCGGTAGTAACAAGATTTACTAGTGGAAAAAACAGCATCTTACAAGGTCGACAGGGTCGCCGAATCGGTAAACTAATCATTCTATCTTTCAATTGGAATTAATTACGTTACGGTACTTTAATCTTTCCAGTGACTTGCGATGTGTATTTTTTAGGAGCAGTGCGTCAGATTCCCTACAAATGAGTGCTGAATACTTGTGGCCGTTAAGACGCATGGCGAATCTTTTTATTCATTAACAAAATACAAAACAGTCTAACCCAAATGTAACCAGATTGTTAAAATGTAGAGCAATATAATGTAAAACTTTTCACATTATATTGAACTGTATTTTCATAAATGGCAGGTAAGGTTTTGGAATTAAAAGGGTTGCCCTCACGACGGCTACAAGTGCAGTGAATGCAGTGAATTATCACTCTATAAATTTAATGAATCTGCAAATACTACGAGTCAATATGCCGGAAGTACCTCACGAGCTGCAGGATACCACCAACTTTCCACGAAAGAGTAATCGATCTGTGCAGAGTAAGTCTTGTTGGAAATTCTTTTCAGCAGCAAATATTTCAGAATTAAACGCAAATTATATACGTATGTATGTATGTATGTATGTATGTATGTATGTATGTATGTATGTACGAGCATCTTAAGTGGCAGATTATAATTACGGTATTCGCATTCGCATTTAGACGCTATATGTGCTACATACATGGAAGCAATTTACAGTGATATAGTAATAAATCGAAAGCTGAACATTCTACTGTTCATCGTATTAGTTATTTGATAGCGAAAGAGAACTTGCAAAATGTAAGGAAGTACCTGGTTGTACTTAGAGTACATTGAGTGAGCCACCTTTGTTTTGGCCAGGATTATTTCGACATACATCCCGCACATCGCACAGTATTGTTTATACGCAGACGGTAGAGCGGCTATACACAGTTTCCATACCGAGCAGCATACTGTTTTGTGATATTTTATTTGCCTAGCCACACGTCGACACAGGACTGTATAATCAGCGGTAAATGCGGAAACCTTATCTTCTCCATTCTCCTCCTCCGCGTAAGGACTCCTTCGTCGGCTGTACACCTGACAGCTTGCTTGCGCGACTAGGTAAAGTGTGATGATAGGCCCGTTCGATGCGAGAAAGAGAAACATGTCTGCGAAAATCTCAAACACCACCGCAATCAGTCCCCGGCCGCAATGGAAACCAAATCTTTGCACGGTGTTCTGCACAAACAACACCCTCTGCTGTCAATCAAACTCTCCAAAAGTGCGGCAAAGCGCGGCAAAGTTATCACTACATATTGTATAGTGGGGAACGTGAGCTTATCAATTAGAAATTAGAGTGTCTTTTACAAAACTTGAGCTGTGTTGGTTTGCAAAGTCCCTGGCCACTGATTAGAGGTCGGGGGGGGGAGATATGGTGGAGAAATGAGAGTAGATTATTGAGCTTCAATTGTCCCTTACTGATGAAGCCAAATCACTGCGGGGCAAGACAAGCCACGTAAAAACTGTGATTGTCTGTGGTTGTCTGTCTAGGTTCGAGGGACGCAGACCTTTGCATTTTGTAATTTTATTAACGCCCAAGTTTTTGGAAATGCAAAAGGATGACGTCGGTAAGCTTCTAGCTCGCAACTTAGTTAATTCAACGCTTTGATATGGGATTGAAGGCAGCAAAAACTATTCCAAAACTTGACACTAAAATATGTAATATTTATTATAAAATGTTGTTTTACCTGCTGAATCATACAAGGAAGAAGAAGATTCACTTGAAGTGTTAGAAAATTAAAATAACAACTGGTTAATTATTTTTATTTTCCCAAATGACTAAGGTTAGAGGTGGCAGCCTCTTTGAAACAAGCTGTTTAATAATTAATTAATACTGACGAAAATTAGGTTGAAATACTCAAACAGATATTTTTGCGAACCCTTAGGGGTTTGTTATTCCATATTTCCTTCATGGTTTGTTATTCCATATTTTGCGTTCAGAGATATATTCTTGGAGCCACTTTGTTGTTATTCCGAAATAAAAATAGAAATTAATCTAATTAGCGTTTACTGATTTTCAGTAATATTCCTTGGTTTAAAATTATTTTTGTCTTTTAATTCCTTACAAATTATTCTATAAACACGCGGCGGTTCAAAATAGCATTGGAGCAAAAACTACCCGAAAAGGGACATCTGTTTATGTCACCGCAAACAGTTCAATTATTCATCGGCAGACAGGGCTTTGCAAAGAGGCACACACAAATAACATGAGCATATACTACTTCCCGAAAAGAGAGCAAAGGAGACAGAATGTGTGCGAGTTGGAAACGGGAGCTCATTAGATGCTCGTTACGGAGATTAGGGGTCCACATGGGTGCCGCACTGCATGAGACAGGTTGATTAAAATTTGAGTGACTTCCTTCTCTCCCTTTACTTGCTTGCAGATGGAAGTGGGTATATTGTCATGCGCGGTGTGGGATATATGGATGGGGATTGTGGAACAGATTGATGTCGCTGATAGTGTCGTTAAACTTCCATTTGTGAGATTGCCCGGCGCCGGGACTTGACGGGCTCCTCGTGATCTCTGGGGACCACACGTCAGTATATATTTGCTGCACATTCTGAAGGGTATATTAAACCACTGTAACAAACTGTTTTACATAGTATCGAGTAAATGATGTATTTCGAAAACACTCCAGCCTACAATTTAACAACAATCATCAGAAAACAACAAAAACAACAAATACGGAATAATAGAATTATATTGGTTGCAAATTCTAGCAGCAGTTTAATAATCAGAAAACGAAAAAAAATACTGAATAATAAAAACACTTTTTGTGCAAACTACATCAGCAGATTAATCATCAGAAAACAGTATAAAAAATCCGAAATATAAAATTATACTCTTTTTCCAAATAACAACAGGAAAATAATTTCTGTGAAATTCAATCTAAAACAGCACCGAGCTATTGGAGGCACCGAGGACACGCACATTGTTAGGGAGCATTGGACTTTAAAATGACCACTGCGGAAGCGGATCATTGCCTGAACTAATTGGTCGCATTGAGCGCGCATACGCGTGTAATAATTGAGGACGCTTCCAGTTGGACAAAAGGGGCAGTTGCATTAACACAAACGATGGCGATCAGCTGCCCTTTACCCTTCACCAACAAATGAAATTATTCCGAACAACTAAAGCGTAACACAATTGATAATTCGCGTTTCCTTCTTCTCCATTGTGGCACTTTCATACGGCAGTTTCAGCTAGATCAACAACGTTTGCCTGCTTGACCAGCGAACCATTTTTGCTAACTTTAATTCAACATTTCTAACAAAAAGATGCCCGAGGATGCTCTAACGATGACAACAATAGATATCCCGTAAAAAATTGCTGTTGCGATCGATTCAATAGCGATTAGCAACGACATTTTATTTGGAAAAAATGTGAGTATTAAGCTATAAGCACAACTGTGACAGAGCAAGGCAAAAAAGCTACATACATTCATTTATTTAAAAATTTGTTTGAGCACTGATTCTTGATCTGATGGAATATTATTAGTAATTAACTGGGGCTTAATTTTTTTGATTTTATGTGACTTACTTCCGCACATAACACGTCTTGAACTGGTATCTGGCTAAAAACGAAAGAGAGGATTTCGAGTGTGTTATTCTACAGAGTTTTCGTATGATAGTATCATGATAATCATAGATGACAAGTTCCAATTTTTTTTTGTAAATTGTTTTAAAAATGTTAGGAGTGTATACTACGTAAGTAACTTCCTGCGTCCTTAAAGGTCCTTAGATGATAGTAACAGGCTCGAAATTTCACTGCATTTTGTCCAGCCACATTTTAATTCTTGCGGGGATGCGGAACAAACGATTGTTGAAATGTTCATTATTAAACTCTAATAGTTGAAAAGACAGGTGGAGATGACCACAGCCGTGAACTGGTCTATACATATGAATGAATATTGCCCGGGTTGGACCTGACGGTGAGGATGTCTGGCTTGGCCTACGAGAATAACATGACCGGGTATTTGACAAGAGGACAATGGGCAGACGTTCAGAACTTAATGGGTCGAGAAGGAAGCGGAAGTGCAAGAGTCGCCACTTTGTGGGGCGCAGATACGCTTCTCTAATTATATGGCCACGCGAGCGGTATTGTGGGCTGATTCGAGGTGAAAGAACTAACCATTACACCTGGACATAACCTTTCAACACGATTCGCGCTTTAACATTTTAAACTATACCATGCAGGGAATAATATAATGCAACGTTGCTCTTTTGATACGGCACAGTGAACGGGTTAATGCATAATGACTCGCGAGTGCTTATCCTGTAGAATCTGTCGAGTGCACATGTTTCCCTTAAAACTGAACCCCTTGTTGACCTGGATAAATGCCGGGTGAATACATGTAGATTCAAATACGGCGCCATTTACCGTTCGGGAGTCAATGAACCAGCTAGGCTTGAAGATTAACAGACAGACAGACAGACAGACAGACGAAAGAACTGTATTTCATTAATCTTGCTATCTGACCATGTTTCGTTTGGCCGACCACGTAAGGCCGATTGGTGTAAGTTGTCTGCTGTAACATTGTTTTCCACGATCACAATTCTCGGAGCCGGCCGAAAGAATCGAAGACATCGATCACTTCATGAAATCATCACAACATATGAACTGCCTACCTTCTTATTGATTAATTTATGCAGTTACGTCGTGAACAAATTTGCCAGGCCGGAGCGCGCTGGGGAAATACCAGTCGCACTTCTATGCTAACTACTATATGCCACAAAAAATCTCTTATAAGCTCATGAACAATTTGCTGAGAATAAGATTCATGATTTTACAAGTCCACAGTTGTACATCCTTTTCACTAACAAAAATCTATCATTGTGGTAAAGATAGACTGTCACTACACCGGTACACTTACTCATTTTACCCAGTGGCGACAGATTCTTTCCTACGATTCGAGAATATTTGAGTTTCTATCAACCTATCAAGCGGCAGGCGTCAGAAAAATGCAATCTTCAATATTTTGGCTTACCCTAGTCATGGCGACTTCTAACGCTCTACCTCTAATGGTCATGGTAAGGAGGGACGTTCAATGTTTTGGTTGTAATTATTGCAGTATATTATTATTATTTGCTTCCAATGAGTTGGTATTTCGCAGCAAATTTAATTATGTATTTTGGTGATCTTATTATTTATTAGAAATTTTAAATACTATATAGCTAGGAGCTAGGAAGTATATATATATATTTTCTTTCTTCTAAAATTTCCCAAAAGTTCAAGATCTTTGAATGAAGATTTTGATGAAGTTCAATATTAGAGAAGTTCGCAATGTCAAGAAACACAACTAGTTAATATTAATTCAATGAGCCAATACAAACAATCACAAAAAACACAGCTACAGTGAATAATAAATATGCTTGAATTTATTAAAACGCAGGCTACCTATTATTAACTGAAGCAATCGACTTTTTTGCAGACAGAAAACCTTTCAAAGGACCAGAACAATGCCTCAACATTTGGCTTCCTCTCGCCCGATCTCATGGCCAGTCATCAAGACCTCCACCCAATTCGCATCCCAGACGAGCCTTCAAATCTTGTCATTCCACCTAGCAGCAGTACGCTTCAGCTTCCCGTTATTTCCTCCTTCCGCGAGTTGCAAAACTTCCTGCAGCCGTCTCCACCGCTAAACATCACCGAAATTAAGGATGCGACTGTGGTAGTACCCGCCGTCCCAAATGTTCAACGCGCCAACGCCACGGAGATCGACAAACTGATGGTGGACCTCCACATTCCCAAACAGAGCCCCGATTCATCCGTCATTCAACACAAGGCCGATATGGAAACGCCGGTGAGAGGCCCACGTGATCTTCTACCGAGTATTGTGGCTAACGGAAATAAGGAGCTCTCGATGAATCCGGCGGGGAACCCGGGAATTCCCCCGTCCGCGATTGAACAGCAGAAGGGCAATTTACCCAACGATCTGATTGTCAATCCGTTTGGTTCAAGTCCGGCGTTGATTCCAGTCGGTGCGGCGCCGGTCGTGGCGCCACCTGGAGGACCCGTCAAACCCAATCCTTTCTAAAATGGGATAAAACTGTTTTGCGTGTTTTTTTCTTGGTTTTTGATGGTGGTAAGTTTGATGGTTTAGTCGGTAAAATTATCGTAAAATGTTAATAAGCGCATGGAGAACTAATGAAAGAAAAGTTCATATTTAGTAGAAAATTGGTAGTCATCCTAGAGCGAAATGGGGATGGATACAACAGATGCATGCTTAACATGTACAGAGATGTTTGGTTAGAAATAAAATTGCCATTTTCCAAGCGAATTATCGTTCATTTTTATGTGTATATTTTTTGGAACAACCCAAAAATCAAGCAACAAATAGAAGAATTATATTACAATGCTATTATTGTTTCCTACATACAAATATGTACTTTCCATGTGAAGAACTGAGTAAATTCAGGATCAATTTTCCCCTTCTAAACATGTTTTTTTACTGATTTCGTCAGCACATATATGATCTGTGGTGCCCCTTAATCATTTGCGGAACATTATTTGTGATCAGTGGAATCCCTAATCGAATCCAGTACGGAAGACGTCGCGTCCATGGCACAGTGTGGATGATCAAACTGCAGAAGGGAAATGTTTAAGGTTTGTACAGTACTCAACCTATCCTTCGTGTCCATAAGCAGAGTCTACCGCCTATATTTTATACTATACATGTACATACTTTTATATGTATACAATATATATGTATTTATACTACTGTAGTGTATGTCGCTATAGAGTATACCAAGGTCTGGGGCTACTGAACTCGCTCAAGTGTGTTGGCTTTTGACGCCACCTGAACCTCATAATCTCAATGCTCAACCCAGGCCCATCCAGCCAATATTAATTCGACAGAAAATTTTCAAACCACCAGAAAAGAGCCTTCTGCTTACACTGCTCGTGCTGTTTGGACCATGCTCTAGACCTTGCAGACATCCATAAGACTTCCAAATGCGCGAAAAAAGGAATGTATAGATCATGTCAAATGGCCTTCAATATCGCCTGTCACTTGTGCATTCGCTGGTTATAACCAAATTACATTAATAGGATGTTTCAGAGTACAATTAATTTCGGCTGGCTAATTGAAATCAAAAAGAAACCAACCAATCTCATAAATTCCATTAGTTTATGTTTTGAGTGTGAAAAACCCCCCAATGTTTTGAATATATCAACCCCTAGTACTGGTGGGGATTTATTTTGCCCCCTATTTTGGCCGTAGGACAAATTTGCGACTTTTTCATACAGCGAAGGGCACAAATTAAGTAATTTGGGATCATAATTTGTCCCCCGGATCTTATTTAAATCAAAAGGTCCTGTGCAACGCGCAGTGCGCGATGCACGCATAAATCGTGCATTGCACTTTGCACAATGCCCAGGTGCGAGACGCCAACGGTTTTCCAAAAATGTAACAGTTTGTGGTGTCGTTTGATCTGCTGTTCTCATGTTTTATTACGGAGGAAGACGCCACAATTAAAACAGGTAAATACTAGTACGGGAATGAATTGTTTCGGTCATGAATGGGTTTTTTAATTTGATTCCCATTTTGAACAGGCCGTTCAACGACTTAGTTTCTTTTTCGCTGGTCTCAGCCGGATGTCAATAATCGTCTGCGCCGCTTTGATGGAAGTTTGCTGGAATACTGCAAGAAGTTAAGTTGCGTTTGGTTTAATAAGATTCCTTTCACTGTTTGCGTGAGTGTTTAGTTTTGGTAACCGTTAAGTTTGCTCTAGGCTGGCGGTGGTTGATTGATTGATTGGCGGCACCTTTTGCTGGTTTTGCTTTTTTGTCAGTTTGATCTCTGCGGCGGTCGTAGGGTTAATTAGGAGCTTAAACCTAATTAGGGATGCAATCAAATAAATCTAAATGAAACTAGAGGTATAGGTTAACTGACCGCTGCAGATTTCGCACTGACATTAAGTTTTACCTCCAAAAGTGTTTCTAATCAATCAATCTATCCCTGTCTGTCTTGCGATACATTTTCTCAACGGCTGACATGCCAAATGCAAAATCCTGTTTTAACGGAAAAAGATTTTTATTTGTACAATATGCAGCTAACCACTAACTAGCTCAAAGAAAAATTGCATTTTTCTTTTCAGGTGGCAGGAATGAAGTTAGCTCTATTACCGACGGCGAGGGAGAACGACCGCTATTGTTGATTTTTCCCGTTTTGGCGGTTTTTTAATGGAGCTCTTGCGTTGGTTATAAAATGCTTGCCATTAATTTTCTCTTTTAGTTCAGGATCTGATGGCCATGAATCCTTTTCTGTGAATTTCGATAATGAAGGTACAGTTAAGTCCTACTGGTACAAATTTGGTCCGTTCTGCGTGTGAACAAAATTTGCCATACGGCCAAAATAAAGGACGTTTAAGAGCACCAAATGTGGAACAAATTAAGGCCCAAATAAAGTCCGAAATTTCAAACAACGGTCGGTGGACTAAATTTGTTCCTTTCAGCGCGGGACAAATTTTGGCACTCGGCCAAAATAGCGGCAGTTTAAGAGCACCTTTTTTTGTCCAAAAATGTCGTGAAATTTGTTCCGAAAAAGGTCCTAAAAATGTTTTTAGGACCTTCGAAAACATGCTAGGGAACGAAAATTTATTAAAAAGAAAGTAATTTTAAATCAATCAATCAAACACTCAGACAAAGGACCAATATCTTGGCACACTTTCTCGCTCAATAAAGCTTCTTACATTCAAACAGCCACCATCTTAAACATTATGGAACTAAAATGAATAGTTTCGACAAATATCAGATTCAGAAAAGTTGAGAAAACAAAAGAGGAGTGAGTTATTCAAGTTACACCAGATACTCAATCAAGACCAATCAACCGCCCTAATCGCGCATAACATACACGCGAAAGCTTATGGAGCGAAAACTACTTTATCTATTTTTGCCACCAATCGAAAGATAATCTAATTTTTTTAATTTGAAAAAAGGTAGGGTTGTTTGAAAAAAAACTGCCGTCAAAATCAACAAGGCGCAAGCAATATAGGATGGAGAGTTTGGCTGAGTAGAGACAAATGCAGCATCATATAAGCTGGCGGAAAACCTAAGAAACTGATCCGGAGCAGTTTCTTTTGCCAGCTCATTGAAATCCTGGCGGAAATGTTTCGGCCAATGGGAAAAATTCCGCGGAAAATTTCAATCAGTCAGCCCAAACGAAATCGTACTTTGAAACATCTTGATCCTGATAATGATGATGACTTTATAAAGTAACAACTAAATGTTGATGTGACATAAATACCATGTAAGTATTGACTGGATAAGCTATTTTTGAAATGTACACCGTAATAATAATGTAGTAAACCTTGCTCGCAGTCAGTGTCAGTGAAATCAAATTAAGCTGAAAAAGCTGCCACTATTTACGCCAAAATGTGTGTACACTGTAAATTTAAGCCCAATAGAGAAAGCCAATAAATTACACACATTTCGCCACCAGAACGAGCATTCTATTTTTAAAATTGCCACCATAATCAATTAATTAAGCTAATCTGAATCTTTTCCGGGAGCACCATCGGGAATGTGCATGAAATCGGTTTTCCGCTCAAATGCTCCAACAGCGCCACCTACTCCCGAATGCATGGTAGACGTAGACCACGGCCAGCTGTCATAGACCGGCTGATGCAGCGCCCCCTGCATCCAGGCTGACGCTCCGGGAAGAGAAAATGGCGCCATACTACCGGCTGCGGCTGCGGCCTGATGGTGACGGTACAACCACTCGTACTGCAGGAACGACGCAGCGGGATGCATAAAAGAGGAGTAGTTGATAAGAGCGGAGGCTGCAGCTGCAGTTTGGCCTCCTCCAACTGTGGAAGAGTGACTGTTGTTGTTACTGTTGGCTTCGCGGTGGATCGTCACGACCTTCTGGACCGGGGCGATCGGGCGGACCGGCGAAGGGACGCGAGTACGGACGTGCTTCCGTATCGGGGTGGAATTAGTTGTGGTGGAGGAGGTGGTCGGGGTGTTGGAGGATGATGCGGATGAGTGAACCAGCATGCGACGACGACTGCCGCCGTTGAACATGGCCTTGACGTCTTCCCACGCGTGGATCAGTTGCTCCGTAGAGCCCTGAGAAGAAGAGGATGACGACGTAATTAAAATTGTAATAGTAATATTTTTTACTGTCGGGTATGAAAAACACGAGGAGAGGTACCCGAAATACTCGAAATCAATGTGAATTGAATCTTTACTGGGCGGAGGAGTCCTTAGGGGCAGAGCTATAATCAGTTCCTATAGATGCACTCAATAATTCTTAGGCCCTTTCAATATTGAGTAATAGCTCCGCCCCCTGACTTCCAAAAAACCTTTCAACTTTTGCCAATCGATTCCAAATTGAAGTTCGATTGGGTTTTGCTAAAGATTTTATAGTAGATACAACTAACCAATTTTGAGAAATTCCAGGCGATGTGAAAGACCTGTGCGGGAGGATAACTGAAATCGGTTCCTGTCCTACGAAGCGGTTCAGAAAATATGCACTATAACTTGTATTAGGGAAATATCATCATTTTCAAAGTAACAGCCAAAAATATGAATTGGATATCAAGCGTGCTAAATGCTGGGATCATCTAGTCCTCATAACTTATCCGAAAAACATGTCTGTAGAGCACAGAACCATCTATTCTCGACACGCCCATTCATAGGGCATGAAGGATAGTTCGTCGCTTCAAACTGACATTTAACAGCTGCTTTCATTTAAACTTCATTCGATATTTCTACAAACTTTCGGTGCGTTTTACGTTGGACTTACGTGCCTTATATTCCAATTGGTGTGCAAAAGAAGTGTCAACAATCCGCCGCGTGGTGCACAATTAAATCTTATTATATTAACTTGTTGCATTGTTTTAGTATCGGGGAAATGTAACGATATAAAAAATTACTTGAAATCCGATTAAAACGCCGGGACGTTTTGATCCCGGCAACCGGAGAGGCGCGCCGAAAAACGTGGGGTATAACTTCCAAACATCCCCCGGAGATTTCAAAACATTAGAAAACTTTAGTTTTTCCATCAAATTTAGACCATCATTAAATGGTTCTAATCTACTAATTGCAGTTTTTGATGGGTCTCCACTTAATACCCATTGTCGTCAAATGAGGACATGGCGACCTCCAAATTTGACACAGAGATGGTTTGAACGATTTTGTTAAACTCAACTGACTTTAAAGGTTGGTGTTGTGCTTGAAAATTTGACCAATGCCCGGCAGGAATTGCCAAAGTTAATCAGTTTTCACTTTTTCTGCGTGATAAAGGTCTCCCCATGCTGTGAGCTGACCAAAATTTCTAAAAATATGTGGTTTTTTCCATCCACCAGCTTGCCCATCTATTGATAGTATCTAAAAATAATTATTTGAGTCAGATTGTTGACTGGCACCTGGCCAGTGGTCAACGAAGGCGTCCGATGTTTTTGTCAAAAAATGAATAAAACTGATCACTATGGAAACTCATGGATGGATTGATTGATATTCTTATTAAATATGGCGCGGACAAGTGCAAGAAACAGTTTTCATGGATAATTTTGTTTCTAACTCGGCAATGGCCAGTGGCAGTGGTCAGCCCAATAACACGAATTTTTCAAAGTCACCTAAAAAAATTGAATTTTTTTTAATTGAGCAGAACTATGAAAGGAAAAATTACTTCCGAAAAATCCGATCTGGCACCGGCCCTTAACGGGTTAAACGAGTCCCTGGTCATACGATACTCTATTTGATTGACCGGATCCAGGGGAAGAATTCCTCTCCCCCCATTGTTATTTCAAGGAAACACTGTATCCTAAAAATATTTTATTGAAATTTATTTCGAGCCAGCCATCCCATGAGAAGATACCTGGATGGCGAGATTAATATGTCGACGCCAGCTGTTAAAGTTGGCCGCATCCGCCGGTGAAAAAATGGACTCTGGCAGTTTATGCGAGTGAAAGATGAACTTATTCGGCGAGAAGTTCTGCTGACAGTGGACACACTGGACACACTTTGCGCGGCTGCTGTTATACCGCGACGGCAGGAACTTCCCTTTACATCCCCACGCACAGTGATGGACCACATCAAAGGCAAAGTCATCCGGCAACGAAGGGGGCTTCGCGTCGCAGAGGAAGGACTTGACCAGCCTTTCGGCTTCCCGTTTGGTGATCATTCCACAGCGACGGCTGGAGATGGGCATGGCCCCTGCACGACGCAGTATCTCCAGTTGGACCGGGGTGCACTGCACGCAGTTGATGCCCAGGGCGACGCGACGGTTGTGGATCTCGTTGTAGCTGAAAGCTTTCAGGAGTGTCGAGGAGATTTGTGCGAGACACAGACGCAGCCGGCAGTCGATGTTGAGGGCCACGATGGGAATGTCGAAGAGCTGGACCGTATGGATAGTGTTGGGAGGATCTTGGTAGCGCGGGGAGCTGGTACTGCGACGGCTGTGTCGGTGGTCATCACTGTCCACCTCGGCTTTCGACCTGTGTTAGGAGGAATGCAATAATGATCATAAGTTTACATGGAATTTTCTGAATGGTTTTGAGCTCTAAAAATCATTCCAAAGTATTATTATATTATTACAGTAATAAAACATGATGCAATAAAAGGAGTTGAATGTTTTTAACAGTGCTTCAATTATTGGCAATCTTTGAGTAGTTCGTTATACTGTTGAAAATTCAAGCTGGATCGACGAATGTGTTAGCAAGGAAAAATTGTTTCCAGCTTCCAACATATTTTTCCACACAAGTAGTTTGAGTTTCAAAAATTCTCCATTTTTATTTGTTTTTAAAAAATACATTACGTAACGTCATCAAGTCTCCTTATCCCATTTGGATATTCGTTTTAAAACTTTGCTAGACAAATTTCATTTGATTTACGAAATTTTGGACTTTTTGAATAAATACTCAAATTTCTTACACCCAAAACTAACTGTCAGTGTTATGGTTTGCCTTGTGTAGCGAAATAGAAATAACCAAAAACCTTCCCAAGTTCCTCATTTTGGGATGGGGTGAACTTGGGTCGCCGTGTTTTTTCCCTTCTGCTTTGTGACTTAACACTGTCAACACAAACGCTTTTCGGGTGTAACGAATCTGCATACTTATCGAAACTGTATCTTGCGCAGTAAATCTAACGAAATTCGTGTAGAAAAATTTTCAAAAAATGTCCAAATGGGAGAAGAGAACTTTGTAACGTCACGTGACTTTTTTTTAAAACGTGAAGATAGCAAAATTTTTTAGATTGACCATAATTTAATAGAAAACCGTGAGTGGAGTTGTGAATTTATATTCTGTGGCAAGGCGTTCGGCGACCTGTCATGAATTTAGGATTAAAACAAAGCACCGGGTTTCCATTAACTTTACTTGCTGGCAGATCATCCATTCCCATTGGACATGAAGGAGTTTGACACTGGAGAAGTGTAAGATTCATTTACCTACCATCTGTTTATCTATCTATACACCGGTGCTTTCCTACAGACTTTCGCTGATGTTGTTGAACACAGTAGACCCTTGCCGTGGTGACCAAGTTGGAAAGATATGAGTTGAGCTTCAGGCGTCACCCAGCTCTTTATTTTCAAACTATTGTAGTGTCTGGGCTCACTAGGCTTATTTTCACAATAAATTCCGGCAAATTATCATTGCATTATAAGTTTGTATGATAATATAGAGTTAACTAGATGGAACTTACAAATGATCGTCGTTCGGCGGTGTTGCTGTCATCTTCGTTTAACAAATACTTTTTTCACAGCGACGAAAACATTCAGATACGGTGGGAAAAGAAAAGAGAGTCTATGTTGAGCAAAAGGTCACAAAAACTGAGTAAAAGTGCGACCGAGGAAAGGAGACCTTTTCGTTGGCAAAATTTCCATCCACGAGTGAACCTCGATTACGGTGAGAAAGAAAGGGATGAAACTCTCGCAAAAGTGAATTGTACAGTGCGAATGGAGGAAGGAATGTATCTGACAGGGTAGGAGGATTTAGAATAATTAAATCTAGATCTGCGAAGCTCCACCGCCTGCGATCCAGCCCTTTTAAAGAAGACCCTACACCGCTCTCACCCCGGATTCGTGTGTAAACCTGATGGAATTAGCCTCGGCCAGTCAGTTAAGGATCACTAATGGCCAATATAGTATAGACTAGGCGTTTAGAAGGTGCTAGAGAGAGAGATATAGCGCGAGGGTGTTGGAGTGTAGTCAAGAGGTCCGGGCTGTTATTTGATTGGAAGATGATGAATTAAATTGCGACTCCCTTGACAGTTGCTGTTGTGTGTGTGTGTGTCCTCCTGCCTCATCCTAAGTACCGATTGCTCTGCATGACACTCGTATATCCCACGGAATGTCAATGAGTCCTAGTCCTTTTGGCAGCGGCATCTCTCACAGCAAACAGGGGCTCGTTTAGGGTCCTTACAAGTCGGAATCAGGACTCCTCAAGGTAGAGTCAGGGGTGGCGCATAGAGTCAAAATATTGTTTTTTTCACACTTGAATCCGAAATTCGGCCTCTTGTTCTTCGTCATTTTGAAACTTCTGGGGATGTGAGGGTCTCATACCCAAGGGCCTTGGGATTTCAAAACAATTTCAAAAACTTTAGTTTTTCCCTCAAATTTGGACCATTCTTAAATGTTTTGACTTCCCATTTGCAGTTATTATTATAAACAGGGTGCGTAAATATTGGGCCCCAACAAATCAGAAATTCGATAAAAAAAGTGAAATTTCTGTAAAGGTTTTGAAATCCCAGGTGGCCTTGGAAATCAGATCCCCACATTTCAAAATGATCAGGAAAAAAAGGCCTAATTTTGGGTTCAATTATTTTAAAAACACATTCTACCCTATTGCCCACCCCTGGGCCCTACTAGCAGGGGTCCTGGTTCCGATATGTACGGGCCTTAAACGAGCCCCTGACAGCAACTACATATACACACCACCTAACTTTGTTAAGTAAAACGGGACTACATCCATGGAAAGAAGGTTCCGCTTGACAACTCACTGATCGAATGTATCCTCTCCTTCCCTGCGGTCATGCATCTTGAATACTGGATGAGATGGCCTCAAAAACATGCGCTCTTCATGGTAGGAAGATATAAAGAGAGGCCACCATGCGCCTGTTTCAATTGAAGAGAAGCTCACGCGCGCGCTCAATCAAAATCACCGAGAGAGTGAGAGTGAGAGAGAGAGAGAGAGACAAGAAGCAAGACGATCCAAATTCAATCGCTTTTTAAACGAATCAAACTTGTTGAACCATTTAATCCCCAGTCCTCGCGCGCGGTAGTGGATCGTGCGTCGGGTCCCCAACCAAATTACATCATGCAAATTGTCTGTGGCCGCGGCAGGACGATCATCTCTCTTTCTCCACTTAACGTTTCCTCATTCGTTCTCGCGGCGGCCGATATGGGCGACGGTTGTTGTTATTCTTGGGGGGAACACGGTGAACCGTGAACAACTTTGCCAACGCGAATGTCCATAGCATCATGGATGAGGTTCTGTATGGACTTACTCTCTTTCCTTGACGGGAGGGGCAATCACCTTACAGCCGCCCAAAATCCGCCGAAAAATCATTGTCCGGACAGTTCGAAGGTCATTTAATGTGATATTAGTAGAAAGGTTCTAACATTCAAGAACTGCTAGCCAGAGACGTTAGCAATGATGCCGCATGTTTTTGCAATCTAGCAAATGTCAAAGGGTGGACAATTATCCCGCAAGAATTCTTTAATAAATAAAATATTCCAGAGCATAATCTACAATAACTATAATCTGAAATATTCGACTGAAGTCCATATATGTTAATATCAGTATATTTTTTAATGTATATATTAGTTGTACTTATATATTTGTATTTTAAGTTAAGCTGATATACGTAAAATTACTAAATCAAAATTTGTTATTTCTTTCGTGGCGACTGTACTGAATGCGTTGTGCGATGACAAAAAAATACACGCCCAAAAGATCGTATAATATATAGGAAACTGTACTGTATATATCACACTCTCAAACTTACGCTCTTTCCATGCAACTTTTTACTTTTCACGGTGCGTTAGCCAGCACCAACTCTCACTTATTTATTATTTATTTATTTTTATTGCATTACAAATATTTGTACCTTTAGCTGAACCCAGACGGAACGATAATTACTGCAGCGCACTTTTACCTACTGTATTTTTACTGGAGCTAATAATAGACTCACAATCAGACTATCCTTACATTTCTCTACATATGTAACAGATCTGTATTGTACGGGATGCCTGTAGAAAGGACTCTTTACTTGCGACTGTTTTGAGTCAAGGAAATGTTGACTATATTCCGCGATCTTTTGCTCGAAAAGTGATTTCCGTTTTCGTCCTCATGATTAATCAAGACCTCAGAGTGAATTAAAGGATTAGCATGTGTGTGTGCATGTGTGCTGCCCGCGCAACAGTCAATTACCGCAAAGATTTTCGTCACCTGTGACCCACCACTACCCCCTCGTTTCCCTCGCCACTCTGTGCGATCCAAACGCAAAGTCCTTTGAAAATGGGGTTTTAGCTGATGGATCAGGAGGAGTTAGTTAATTCATCTCCGCGCTCTTTATTAGCATGGCTTCGACTTAATCAAGGGACGCTATAGGTCACAGGTCCATGTTGGACCGGGGCGTAATTAAACTATTTCATCCCGTACCAGGCCAAGCTTCCCGGTATGAGTCTTCTTGACGACGCGTCAACAAGCCAGATATGCCGCATCAGCAGGTCTCTAGCCCTAAAGTATAGTAACTTGGGCGGTACAAATTATTTAAAGCTGAACTATAAGCCATAATTTAATTTTTGTTAAAATGTTATAAGACCTACATGTAGCAAATTTGTCGCGATTGCTCAAATGATTGCTCGAACGAACTCAAGGCAATTTTTAACAAAAAATAAATTGTATTAAGATACATCTCCATTGAGAGCATATTTGAAAAAAAATCTTCGTTCTTAAGCAGTCTTCGAGCCAAGTTCGCAGCCTTGACTCTGCGATCCAGGACCTCACAATTTTCTTAATCTCGTAAATAAAGTATATATTTTTTCTACATAAAGTAGTCCTAATTAACCAATGCACAAAGACTCCACCCCACTATAATAAAAAATGTATAATTTCCACTACTATGCTAAAACAGTGTTTTTATGCTGAAACCTTGGCAGCCGCTGTTGTTTTCAATGATGGTCGCGGGTATGTGCTCTCCTTCACTTACTCTCCATGCAACGCGTGTGATTATTAACTATCCCTTAGGGAGCGTCCTTGTGCTCCTCCCCCACATAATATGATGGGGGTTAAGCAAAAGCCGTAAGCATCCCCAATCATGAGATTGTGTGTACGTGCTTAGCTGCGCTTAATCGGCAGCCTTTCCTTCTTCATCTAATTAACAATCCATAACGATGAGCGATTTTTATTATGCATGGAAGCCAATGAGGCACAGCACAGAGGGTTGTTTGGCTGTCTAGTCTGTTGAATTGTGGTTTAAGGGCCGGCGCACGGCCTGTCAACTTTGTATCATTGAGCGGTGATCCCGGTCGACAAGAAAACCCAGTCAGAGCGGAACACACGACAGGAAGAAGGGTCGTTTGTTTAAACACACTTTAATTCCCGCGGGTCATTTCCCAAACTAAGCGTTCCCCCACGCAGGCAGGGAAGAATGGGGCCCTTATGTATTATACCTGCTTATTAACTCGCAAAATCTAGAGTGACTTTTGATGACCGTGTGTGCGCGATTAAAGCGTTATTTGCTTAATCAAAATGGGCTCCATCTATCGCTCTTGGCGTTGTCGATGTACACGGACTGCTTGCGATCCATTTGTGTAAATGGAACAAAGGTTCATGGTGTATTCAAGTGCAAGAATGTACCGGATTCGTGGAAAAGAATTCGTGTAGAAATCTGCGGAAATTCTTTCCACTCTACGTCTGCTATACATGTAGGGCACACTTTTTCATAGATCGGTCCTATTTCTGTCATGACCGAACTTAGTTTTTAAACCTTGAGTTACGTTTCAGATTTAATAAAGCTGTGTTGATTAACAAGAGGTAACGTTTAGAACTGCATTTCGGAAGTAGAACTGCTCATAATATCCAGAGGCTCGTTTGGGGCCCTTACAGGTCGCAACCAAGACCCGTTGGGCCTGACGGTAGAGCCAGGGGGTGGGCACACAGGCAAAATGCATTTTTCAAGATTCAACCCAAAATTCGGCCTCTTGTCCCTGTTCATTTCGAAACTTGTGAAGGGTGGGGGTCTGATTTCCAGTGGACCCCCGGGATTTCAAAACATTTTCAAAAACATTATTTTTTCGTTCAAAATTTGAGATTTATTGAGGTCCAATATAAACGGATGAATATTGATGATGAATATTGATGATGAATACTGAAATCCAATATTGATGAATACAAATTGGAGGCTCAAAACATTCAAGAACGATCCAAATTTGATGAAACACTGGTGTTTTCGAAAACATTTTGAAATCCCAGAGGACCCCTGGAAATGAGACGCCGACCCTCCACAAGTTTCGAAATGATTAGGGATAAGATCTTTAAAAAAACATGTTGCCCCTTTGCCCATCCCCTGGCCCTACCGTGAGGGGTTCTGGTTCCGATCTGTAAGGACCTTAAACGAGTCTCTGCTAATATCCAGAAGACAGTTCTTATAAGAAAAAGACTGTGATACGAAATTTGACCAGAGAACAAGAGCCGAACCCCCCCCCCCAGCTTTACCGAGTAAAATGCCGTGATACTCCAGCAAGGCAGGCATTACGTGTTTGCTACGCTATTTTCCGAGATTCCTAAATAGAAACTAAAGGCTGCATTATTTGGAAAACGCAATTATATACGTATTGTTAATAAAGACTTCAACAAGAGCCGTCAATCCTCAGCCACTGAGTTGACACAAAACTACTGCTATAATGTAATATTGTGATGGATCGATTGGCTATATTACCGTGACAAAG